>JAVTVY010028615.1:0-130139 GCA_036873755.1 Hanleya hanleyi
AAGTGACATTTGCATATGACCTCTGCGAGGTCACAGGGCAGTGAAGGATGGTATTTGGTGTAGAGATGCTCCGAGCTCGCGGAGCTCTTGGAGTTCCGGAGCTCATGGAACTCGGAGCTCCGGAGCTCCGACGCCACCACCGGGCGTTGACGGGCGTTGCTACAAGAGAACTCGGAGCTCCGGAGCTCCGGAGCTCCGGAGGTCACTTCCGCTTCCGTTCACGTGACCGGAACTGACCTTTGACCCCGGCGCACAAAGGTTTCCATCGCGGTGGAAACCTTTACACCGCGCGCGCCGGGGTCCGGAGCTCCGAGTTCTCTTGTAGCAACGCCCGTCAACGCCCGGTGGTGGCGTCGGAGCTCCGGAGCTCCGAGTTCCATGAGCTCCGGAGCTCCAAGAGCTCCGCGAGCTCGGAGCATCTCTACACCAAATACCATCCTTCACTGCCCTGTGACCTCGCAGAGGTCATATGCAAATGTCACTTCTGAGCTCTGAGCTCCACAGGCTTTGAGGTGCCCAAAGAGACACGGAGGTTACCGAAGATGTCACGGCTCGGCTCTCGACTTGGGGATAGTTGAACTGAGTGTGCTAAGAATAGATCACCAGCTAGCGTGCTATAAAAGGGAAGCGGCCTGGCCGTTTCATCAGACACTCTGTCAACCACCAAGATGTTCACTTGCACAACTTGTCAGAAGAAGTTTACTCGTCTAGATAGTTTACGACGCCACGAGACCTCCACCCACAACGATGGACTGTATACTTGTATAACCTGCGCACGGTCATTTAATCGGGAAGATACTTTACTGCGCCACGAACGTTCATTCCACGAGGACGCGACGGAACAATGTAAGGATTGTGGTCAACTCTTCAAACGACGCAGTCAGTTAAAACGGCATCAGCGTTTGATCCATGGTCCGTCACCACGATTTTGGCGACAACTTCCTACTGAAGAGGAGCCGCGGAAGGTCAGACCCACTGAAGATAAGCCCGGGAAGACGAACGCCACTGGTGATGCGATGACGGAGAGCCCGCCTATACCTACAGTTGGGAAGAGCCTGGATTTTCGGCCGGACCCCACCGTTACGGTTTCGAGTCATACGTCATACATCGAACATTTTCTGGACGAGCCCATAAATGTTCCTAGCGATCTCTTACCCGAAGATCATCCAGAGAGTGACATCTCTCGGCGCCATTGGTCCATGACACGGCACTGTTTCCACCGTCATCGCCCTATTCAAGATATCTACAATTTCCCACTGACCAACCTCACCCGTCTACGCAGCTACGTGGAAACCATCTTCAATGACCAACCAACGGCCTTCACATTAAATGCAGCATTTGGGTACATCTTATGCCATAAGATGACGGGTGAATTGCGCTATTTCTATTCCAGTGCCTTCAACCCAGTGTACGACCAACCGTTTACCATCATTAACCGGAGGTCACTAGAGATGATGCTGGACCAAGTGGAACAATTGGATGCCTTGAGATGGGCCCAACAACAACGACCCAACACACAATGGGTGGTAAACAGGGTGACCAATGTTACGTTTTTCGTGACCAAGACGACCAATCAACCCATCAGGTGAATGCGTCACCCATGCACTGATGAATACCACAACATGCCGTACATACTCTCTATGTCTACATGCTGATCGTTGACTTGAGCTCAGTAAACACTTGTGCCTGATGTGACGATGCGTTGAATAATAAAACACGGTGTTTGATATTTCGAATGCGAACATACTAAACATACCCAGGGCGGCTCCCCCAGCCTGGGTATGATGTAACATTGGGGATAATAAACTGTATGAACATTGCTGAACTTGTTGTTATTCACATCACCCCATTGACTTGATAGGCAGATCCCAATAAGCCCGGGGACCGATATTAGCCCTTTTGGCTAGAGGTGATAGGGGTTTTCCCTAGTTTAGAACTGATTGTGCTAAAAATAGATCAACAGCTAGCTTGCTATAAAAAGGAAACGGCCTGGCCGTTTCATCAGACACTCTGTCAACCACCAAGATGTTCACTTGTACTACGTGCTCGAAATCATTCACTCGCCGGCACGACTTGCGCCGCCATGAGGCTACCAAGCACGATGGAACCGCCCGGTATAGCTGTACGATATGTAGGCCTACACTGTCGTTTCAGCGCCCAGATCATTTACAGCGCCATGAACGTTCAATTCATGGGCCATCCAAGCGTCCATGCGAAGAATGTGGTCAACTCTTCAAACCACCCAGTCAGTTAAAACGGCATGAACGTTTGATTCATGGTGCATCACCACGGCATGAGGACAACTTTCCACTAAAGAGGTACCCAGGAGGGACAGATCCACTGAAGATGAACCCGGGGAGGAGAATGCCACTGGTGATGCGATCACGGAGAGCCCGCCTATACCTACAGCTCAGAAGAGCCTAGATATCCAGCCGGTCCCTAGCATCACTGTTTCCAGTCATACGCCTGACAACAACGAACATTTTCTGGAAGATGCGGTGGATGTTCCCAGCGATCTCTTACCCGAAGATCATCCAGTGAGTGAGATGTATCGACGCCATTGGTCCATGATCCGACACTGCTTCCACCGTCATCGCCCTATATTGGACTTGTACAATTTCCGACTGACCGACCTCGCCCGTCTACGCAGCTCCGTGGAAGCCATCTTCAATGACCAACCTACGTCCTACACATTAAATGTAGCATTTGGGTACATCTTATGCCATAAGATGACGCGTGAATTGTGCTATTTCTATTCCAGTGCCATCAACCCAGTGTACGACCATCCTTTCACAATTACCAATCGGGCGTCGCTAGAGACGATGCTGACCCAACTGGACACTGTGGATCCCTTAGAATGGGCCTATGAACAGCGTCCCAACACTAAGTGGATAGTGGAGAGGGTCACCAATGTTACGTTCTTCATGGTTAAACTGACCCACCACCCCCATCGGATGAAAGTATTCACCCATGCACTGATAGATACCCAGAATGCGCAAACAACTATCTGAGGATATGTTTCCTCAACGGTATCCTGGCCTGTCCGATGACGATTAGAACAAACGGTTCAGAGCGAACATGGCCGAAGATGGAACTTTCTGAAATGGCGACTTCTGATTGGACAAGAGTAGCCGAGAATACATCTAACGGACCAAGCTCTACCAGGCATCCATTACGTTCTGCTTCGCGCCTATCCATGTAGCGCTGTAAGGGTCTCACGCACTTTACCGGAGTTGACCCAAGGTCATCTGTTGCCACAGTAAACGAACATGACGACCGTCTAACTGGGCGAATTAATATCAGCCGCGATTCACCGATATATATTTCCGCAACATATATGGTTCTGAGGTTATGTGTCAAAAAGCTGCCTTCAAACTGTGACACTGTCGTTTCGTAACACACTGAATATCCGTTAAGTATATTCCAAGATAAATATACGTTTTGCGATCAGTAAAACAGTTAGACAGAACAGTTCTTGGTTTCTGCAGGAATCCTGCAAAAGATGGCGAGACCCCTACAGGGGTAACTGCAGCGTAGCGCAAAGCACCCTGGGAGAGGATGCTAACGGGACAGGAACGAATATGACAGATGCAAATGGTGGCCTCTGATTGGACAACAATATTCTTGAATTGTAAATATACCCAACGCGGCTCCCCCAACGTGGGTATGATGTAACATTGGGGAGAATAAACTATATGAAAAAAACTTCTTGTTGTTGTTGTTCTCTTATGTGTGATCATTGTTGTTGTTGCTGTTGTTGTTCTCTGTCCGGTCTATATCATGGTGTTATGTTAGAGTGTTAAGGTGTAACGACGGGCGTCGACTGGCGTCACTGCATTTCGATGAATTGGTGTCAATTCCATGGAATATCAGAGCTTCTGAGCTATTTCACCTGGGCGTTGAAGCATTAAGAATGGCGTTGGTGGGCGTTGCTACAAGATGACACCTCGCACGACGCATTCGCACCGCGGATGGTCCATATCTACACCAAATTCACCCCCACGCACCCACAAAATGTCCACTTTCGCTACTACTCGTACCGATGACGTCATCAATGACGTCACAGATGACGCGGACATCCCTCAAATCGGAATGTACACCCCGAGAACTACAAGATGACACCTTCCAGGACCCATTCGAACCGTGAATAGCCCATCTCGACCCCAAATACCTTCATGTACTGCCCGAAAATGTCCACTTTCGCTACTACTCGTACTGATGACGTCAACAATGACGTCACAGCTGACGCGGACATGCCTCAACTCGGAATGAACACCCCGAGAACTACAAAATGACACCTCACACGACGCATTCGGACTAAGGATAGCCCATCTCGACCCCAAAAACCTTCATGTACTGCCCGAAAATGTCCACTTTCGCTACCTCTCGTGCCGATGACGTCATCAATGACGTCACAGATGACGCGGACATCCCTCAAATCGGAATGTACACCCCGAGAACTACAAGATGACACCTTCCAGGACGCATTCGAACCGTGAATAGCCCATCCCGACCCCAAATGCCTTCATGTACTGCCCGAAAATGTCCACTTTCGCTACTACTCGTACCGATGACGTCACAGATGACGTCACAGATGACGCGGACATCCCTCAAATCGGAATGAACACCCCGAGAGCAACAAAATGACACCTCACACGATGCATTCGGACCAAGGATGGTCCCTCTCTACCCCAACACCTTCATGTACTGCCCCAAAATGGCCACTTTACTTACTACAACCAACTGCGCATGCGCAGATTGACGCGACTTGCATTCAAAAACACGCCATTCTGACTCTACCCCACACAAGCTTCACTTTGACACCCTCCACGACCCATTCGAACCAAGGATGGTGCCTCTCTACCCCAAACACACCCCTACATAGCACCCAAAATGCCCCTTTCGCTACTACTCGTACTGATGACGTCACTGATGATGTCACAGATGACGCGGACATCCCTTAAATCGGAATGTACACCCCGAGAACTACAAGATGACACCTTCCAGGACGCATTCGAACCGTGAATAGCCCATCTCGACCCCAAATACCTTCCATGTACTGCCCGAAAATGGCCACTTTCGCTACTACTCGTACCGATGACGTCGCCGATGACGTCACAGATGACGCGAACATCCCTCAAATCGGAATGTACACCCCGAGAACTACAAGATGACACCTTCCAGGACTCATTCGAACCGTGAATAGCCCATCTCGACCCCAAATACCTTCCTTCACTGGCCCAAAATGGCCACTTTACTTACTACAACCAACTGCGCATGCGCAGATTAACGCGACATGCATTCAAAAACACACCATTCTGACTCTACCCCACACAAGCTTCACTTTGACACCTCACACGACCCATTCGAACCGTGATTAGCTCATCTCTAACCCAAACACACCCCTACATAGCACCCAAAATGCCTGTTTTCTATACTACGGCCAGACTGCGCATGCGCAGACTATTGAACACGGACGAACCATTAGTGTAGTCAAGTGCTCCTCCACGAGAGCTTCAAAATAAGACCTCACTCGACCCCATTGGACCATTAGGGACTCACCTAGACTCCAACATGTCCACCCCGTATGGCCCTATACACCCATAGCCATGCAGTATAGGCCTATGGGCCTACCCAGGCCTCGGTGACTTTTTTCAAAAATTTCACCGATTCGCTCCGCAACACTTCCTATCGTGTTCTAAATGACGAGACGAGTAAAACGAGACCCCACAACCCTACCGCAAATGTATAGAAGTACGTTTCCCAGGGGGACAAACATTGATCCTATACCCCAGTATGGGACTATATGGGGCTCGGTGACTTTTTTCAAAAATTTCACCGATTCGCACGGGGACACTTCCTATCATGTTCTAAATGACGAGACGAGTAAAACGAGACCCCACAACCCTACCGCAAATGTATAGAAGTACGTTTCCCAGGGGGACAAACATTGATCCTATACCCTCAGTATGGGACTATATGGGGTTCGGTGACTTTTTTCAAAAATTTCACCGATTCGCACGGGGACACTTCCTATCATGTTCTAAATGACGAGACGAGTAAAACGAGACCCCACAACCCTACCGCAAATGTATAGAAGTACGTTTCCCAGGATGGTCCTATACCTCCCATACCCCATATAGGCATTTTCCCGTAATTTAGGATAAAGTCCGTATTCCGTATTTTTTCAGGAAAATTTTTACATACACCCACCCTGGAACTAGGGGGAGATAACTCTATTGATAGACAAGCCCCGTTAAGCCCGGCGACCTATATACCCCTCATACCCCATATAGGCATTTTCCCAGGTTTTTCGATAAAGTCCGTGTTCCGTATTTTTTTTTTTTCAGGAAAAATTTTACATGCACCCACCCAGCCAGCAAATACCCCTTCACCTAGGCTTCACGTTGATACCTCACTCGACCCCATTCGACCATTAGGGGCTCCCCTAGCTCCAACACGGCTATTTCCATACCCTTGGGCCACCGCGCATGCGCACAATGCCGCTATTTCAATCCCACACCCAACCCGTCAGATGCCCCCTCACATAAGCTTCACTTTGATACCTCACTCGACCCCATCGGTCCACTAGGGCTCCCCTACATCTCAAAACGGCTATTTCCATACCCTTCGGCCACCGCGCATGCGCAGAAGGCCGCTATGTCAACCCCACACCCAGCCCATTAGATGCCCCTTCACATAAGCTTCACTTTGATACCTCACTCGACCCAATCGGACCATTTTATCTAGGGACTACTTTTTCTCCGCGGAAGGTTTTTCCCGCGACCGAATCACCGCCAGACATGACCGCATCACCGCGGATGAATACATCTTTGACCTGGGTCACGTGATATGCAAATTTGGAACTCTCCTGTGCTGGAGGTAGCTTTTTGGTCTTTCTGCCGGAACTATACTGCACTTGATCTCTGTGACCCTCCCGTGACCTCCCGGTTCCACCACACTTCCGCCACAAATCTGCGCAGAAACACCTGCGCACTCGTCAAAATGTGCGCTGTGCCGTGTTTTATACACTACTAAGGTTTTACGTTATTACTATCTTCACAAATAATGAATGTTTCCTTTACTTAAGCAAACGGGATGCCTTCTCCATCGTATTCGATCGACTGTATCTATTTTTCTATGTTTTCGGTCAAGATTTTACGCGTTTTCATTCAAAAATTATTTTCATTCTATTCTGAATTTTAGGGAGTTTTTGGCTTGAAGTTTCTCGTGTTTCAAGTGGGTTTTCATCGAATCTCCCATGAATCATCTAAACGAGATTAACAATAAAGGAAAATGTAAACAATTAGATGTAAAAAAAAAAAAGACTTTCCTTCCATGCAAACTACAGAGAAAACATCGAAAATTAAGGGGGAAAAAATACCCATTTCGATTCTTGGCCATCTTATATAAAGAAAAAACATTTGAACAATCCTCGTTGCTGTATTTGTAGCCAAAGAAATCAAAGCCATATTTTGTCCCATATGAACATGATCAAAGCTTATGTTTGGAGTACATAATGACACTGAGTATGCTCATATTTGTCCATCATATACAGTCTTGTGGAGACAGAACAAGAAGATCGAGGAATACATGAGGGCCCTGGATGGCACGCAGTCGTTGGAATCCCTGCAGCAGATAATATATAAAGAAGAACAGGATCTGGTAGAATATCGTAAGTATCGTAATAAACGCAATCGTGCACGGTCACGATTTACTCAGATGGGCACGGTCAAGCTTGAGCAACCAGGTGGACACGGTCTCGACTGAGTACTCAGATTGACACGGTAAGGCTTGAGCGCCCAGGTGGACACGGCCACTCCTGATTACTCAGGTGGACACGGCCACTCTTGATTACTCAGGTGGACACGGTCACGCTTTAACCACACGGACACGGACACACTTGATGAAAAGGGCACGGTCACGCTGAGGGAACAACTTCAGTTTTGAGAGAAACGGCAAAATAATAATGATTCTAAAAAGGTTGCATACAGAAAACTCAATCAGCCTTAGTAGCCTATCAATCTAGGTAAACCAAGATGGTAAATCAGGGGGAATACCATCTAGACGTAACGCTATGAAAACTTCGTGCGAAATGTTCGCCGATATTCTGCGAGATCCCATAATAAGCCAATGATGACCATTTCTGACTTTTCTCTCTGACAATGATTGACGTTTACTTCACGGAGATCAACATCTTCGCGCGGTGCAGTCTTTTGATATTTTCTACCCCCTAACAAAGCCAGACTTTCCGGCGGGAGTAAACCCTTTGATCTTCACGGACACTGTCTGTAAATGATGCCATATTTGGACACTGTTTCCCGATAATGTTTATATATTAGTCCACGTGCTTGTGTAATTACTGTGGGCGTGATTTCAACAAGCTAGCGACCTGATTGGCCAACAATAGTAGTTTCAGATTCACATGGGATTTATATAGGGCTGAATTCAGATATAATAGTTCGTGATATTCCGTTTACTGAGATTGCCTTAGTATGAAGATTTTTAACGCGATATTATATCATAGGTTATGTGCTGGACACCATTTTGATTTGTTTTCATGGGAACATGAACAATCTTCATTTACACTAAAATTCGTAATTTTCGGGAAATTCTGAATAACAAGATTTTTGTGTACATTAGTGTGGATGCCCATGGTATTGCAGTTTTTTTTTCATGAACTTGTTCTTCATCACTTGTTTTTGTGGTGTTTTAATACTTTCAGGCAAGCGGAAGAATGAACTACAGTGTTGGTATGATCAAGCCGAGCAGGAGTATGAAAACACAAACAGGCTGCTAGCTGAGACTCAGAAATTTAAATGTTTATTATTAGGTAAAATCTCAAAAAATTTGCTGATCCTTGACAATTGTTCTACTTCGCATATTCACTCTCATTATAACGGATCTTATCAGAGTGACTGTATTTGGTATGAACCAATGGAAACATTAATCGGTTTCTTTTATCAGATTTTTATCAGATTGTTTAGTATTTCGGAATAAAAAAAAGTTCAAGTATATTTTCGACGGGCGGGGGCATATTTGGTCATTATCAATACCATTTGCTTTTAAGGTCATAAAAATTCAACTACACTGAAAAATGTCTTTCATCAATATACTAAACAATATTTAAAAAAATGTTTATTTCAAAACACGCAAAACGATCTGATTGAACAACGTTGCTAATTAGGCCTACTCCTTTGAAGAAAAAACCAACGCAAATAACAACTGAATAAAATTGTCCCTGAACGTTCAATCCTGATTTCTTGCAATGTTTCTCAATGTAATTGCCTATGAATTAGCGAATGTAGGAATGGTTTGAAACTACTTTTTTGTCCATTTTCCAGGGAGGAAAATTGAGGGGTTGGCACATACTCGCCTCAATAGTGGTGGCCGATACGGAGGTAAGATTTTAATTTCTCGTCCCATGTCTTAAAGATGTAACCAGACTCAAAATCGCCGAATTTTGTAAACTCTCACCTGCCATTTAAGCATCAGCTTAAATCGAGGTCGGCATATACAACGAGTGCAAGAATATTACGCCCAAGCAAATTGATTTTCTGCTTCGATGGGCTTTCGGTCTCGCACATTATGTGTGGAACGCGGAAATCAAAGAATGATGTAACGACGCTCACGATTTTGAATACTAAACAGCACCCATGGGATCACGTTATGGCCCTCGCCTATGGTTCGGTAGAGGCAGAGCATACGTATAGCCCTTTCCGGGAAGTGTATGAACTACCCTTGAATAACAGCCGCTCTTTAAGGTTAGAGGTATGAAACACCGCTTCCGGGAAGTAGTAGCCTCGGTTTCACTTTTACCAAAGGCACCCGCGTTTTTTTTTTGAATCATATGAAAATTGATCAACTATTTCACAAATTTTGTTTGGAAAACTATTCTGTTTCCACTTTGTACATGAACCGATAGACCTTTATTGTAAACGTGTACATATAAAGATAATTGTCTTGAAAACATAGACTATGCAATTACTCAAACTAGTTGTGAGGGCCTTTGGAAGTTCTCTGAACCAATACGCCCCAAGTGGAACAAGGGAGATAACACCCTTTCCGAATTGGGCTATAGCAGGACGCACCACATGTGTTTACGCTTCCCGGCACAGCCCTCTAGAAATAAACGTCATGCCATGCCGTTAATTTTTGAAGATCAATTTCTTCATTTTTGTCGTGAATGGTAGACACACATTCAGTTTATGTGCTCAAATGTGTTTTGTTTTGTAACTGTCGAAACATATGTCGGATTCGCGACATTCCACCCTAGATTTTGAGGTTCATTACATTTTTCAAAAGTATATTAAGGTAAGATGGGTCCATACTCGCCTGTATCCACTTGTACTCAGGAGGTACTTTATCAGTAGTAGAGAATGCGTATCTGGGTGTTCGCAGTTTCGGTTGCACACTGCATGCCAACCACAGCGCATGCGAACTAACACCCATATATGTGTTCTCTTGCACAACTTCCGGTCATCTGACATCCGGTGATGACAATAATTTCAGTCACCTGACTTCTGGGTACAGCTCGTTCGTTAAGCTAGTCTGAGCATGTCGGGGTTTAGATTGGTCATCTGGGAAACCTGTAGGGTGATGGTTGATATTGTAACGCACTACCAACAGTGTCACACAGTGTATCTCACTGGTGCAAGGCTTCTCTCCGGAGGCGAAAATGAGAGTAGGGTAGAACATCACATCAGAGTCTGGTACTCTGTAAACCATGAATCGGATTTCAGTGAGACAGTAATATAGACATGCAAGACTCAAAAGACAACGGAGATTGCAATTCAGGTGAAATATAACAAGAATAATTTTATTCATCAAGGTACAATAAGCATATCATAGAAATATGTTCTGTAGAATCAGTTTACCAGCCATATGTATTCACAGTTACAGAATCGGATCAGGCTGTGCCAAATCCGACACCAGTTCAATTTGTGCCAAATCTGGTACCAGTAGGGAATGTTATATAGCTCCGAAATTGGTGCAGGTCACAGAAACATAGTTGCACCCAAACTGGTGCAGGATATTGCATTTTTAGGCTTGCACCGAAAATGGTGCAGGTTTCAGATTAAAGACTTGCTCTGCAAACGTGCTTGTGGGTAATTACAGTAGTCAGTATGCTTCAGATTTGGAAGAGATAATCTGCACACAACTGGAACATTATTTACTTCTCGTCATCCAAGCGATGTACGACTGGAATATCAACATGTTTATTTGCTCGTCATGTGAGGTATGACGCAACGTCAGGGTGACCTTGACCGGACAATGTTTTGTAAACATGAACACGTGTTGGTATTAGCCCAGTGGCCGAAACCTACAACTGTGCAGTTACAACAATCATCGCCGGTGGTTCTATTCATTCAATTTCATTCAATTTCCCCGAATTCGGAGTAACAGAAAGGAGAGATTAGGAGAGACTGCATTCGTGGACATCACTTCAATGAATGACCGCAGAGCATCAATCAATCAAATTCACATTCGCAGGCCAGCCTCCAGAAACGCACGTGCGAGCTTGGCAACACTTCTTTCAGCATGGCGAACAGGAGGAAAAATTTGACAGAAAGTTGTGCAACTTCCGTGCAATAAACAACTAACTTCCGTAGAAGTATGAACGATCTGTTATGAAGGCATTTCCTCCAACATCCAGAGATGATTACTGCGTAAGATTTATACAAGATTGCGGGCTTTAGAGGTAATTATTCACTATCACGTAACGAACGAATTTACAACAACAACACATCAACAGCAGCAAACACTGGTCGTTTCCGATCCACGAATAATCCAATATCCAATACTGTTTATTTAATGAATGCATAAAAATACACGGGTAGTGCCCGTTACACTATGGCGAGACACAACGTCCTCGATTGTGATAAAATAATACTGAACCAAATCTGGACATTTCTGGCGTGCCCTATACAGCAAGCCTCGTCCATAGGCATATCTGGGATGGACGTTTTCGGCTGATTGGACCGTGTGAGGTATCAAAGTGAAGCACTCGTAGGAGACCATCTGACTGGATGGGTGTGGAATGGAAGTAAGGCTATCGCGCGCATGAACAGAGAGGGAATTGTGAGAAAAGGGCATTGGAATGGACGTTTTGGGGTCGCGGTGGACCAATATTGGCCCGCATGGGTCGTGTGAGGTATCAGTTGAAAGCTCTCGTGGGGTAGCGTCCATCTGGCTTGGTGTGGAGTAAAAGTAGTACAATGGTGCGAATACACAGTCAGAGAATTGTAGGAAAAGAGCATTGGAATGAACGTGTTGGGGTCGAGGTGGGCCCATAGTGTGCGTACTGGGCCGTTTGGGGTATCCATGTGAAGCACTCCTCCAGGCCGATCAAATCATGGGTGGGTGCATGTAAAACTTTTCCCGGAAAAGATCCAGAAAACGGATTTTACACGTGGTGGGTCAAAGAAATGGGAATGCTGTTGTTGTTGTTGTTGTTGTTCACAGAGTGTAGTCTCTCAATTTCGGGAAAGTAAAAATCAAAGGAAGTAATCCAGTTGCCCCTTAGTAGTAGAGAAAGAAAGCAGAAACCCAGTATATTTGCCCTATGACCTTTGTGTACAGTTTCACAGTGACGCCGTAACACCCTATCTGAACGCCTTATCGCCCTATCTTAACGCCTTAACGCCTTACCGCAACGCCTTAACGCTTCATCTTAACGCCTTATCCTAACGCCATCACTTCATTCATCTTTTACGCGAGATTGTACCATGTTATCATATAATAGTAACGCGTCGACAAGGTGTATGTATCAAACCATTCACACCGCGGACTAAAACATGTTGATACTTGGTAGACCGCGATGTCGTCATTGCTCTACGCTGGGACTTGTTTTGCTGGGAGAACCCGTGTTCTATCTAAAGATCTTGTCAGGAAGACCCAGACTGGAGGTGAAACGCGTATACGCACTGAGGTGTAGTAGAGAAAGGGCACTTTTGGAGGTGCTGACTATGCCCCAGGCACTTCAATGTTGTTTGCATAGCAATACATGCAGCAAGAGAATGCGAATCCCCACACAACGACTTAACGCCTATCTTAACTTCCTAGCAGACGCATCGACGGCTGCTTCTGTCCAATCAAAAACCGTCATTTGATGTTGCATCTACAATATACTCTCTTGGCCAGTAGAGTCAGACTGGGAGTGATAAGCGCCTGCGCACTCGAGGAGTAGTAGAGAAATAGAGTTTCGGAAGTGCAAAGGAGCGCGTTTGGGGAGATGGAGCCATGTTCGCTCTGGTTACCTGGTAGAGTTATCTGTGTGTGTGCGTGTGAGAGAAGGGGGAGGCAGAGGAGGAGGAGGAGGAGGAGGAGTGAGTGAGTGGTGATGATGGTGGGTGATGGTGTGTGGTGGCGGCGGTGGTGTGTGGTGGTGGTGCATGGTGGATGTTTGTGGTTGAGGCGGTGATGGTGGTGGTCATGGCGTTGCTGTGCGCCCGTCTTAACGCAGTGACGCCCTAACGCCCTAACGTGTTCTATACCTAGACCCTTAATCGCCATGATGCAGACAGCTGAAAGAAAGAAGGATCAACACGTTCAAAAGTTTTCATATAGTTTATTATCACCTCCATCACATGGAACCGCGTTGAGTATGTTCACAATTCTCGTATGCTCTTGCCCAATCAGTAACCACCATTTGATGTTCACTCTTGTCCGTTGGAAGTATCCCTAATTATTTGAACGTCAGTTGTGCACGTCTTTGGGATACGCTTATTTTTATTAACGTAACACAGGAACGCCCGCCAATGTCTAACTTAACGCTTCAACGCCCTGGTGAATTAGCCCGGAAGCTCTGATGGGTCTAGATATCCCATGGAATTGACACTAATCTTTCGAAATGAAGTAACGCCTAAACACCCTATCTTAACGCCTTAACGCCCGTCGCAACGCCTTAACGCCCTATCTCAACGCCTCAACGCCCTATCAATGCTTTAAGGCCGTATCTTAGCGCCCTATCGTATTGCATTGTCAATCATTCAATCACATACGCATGCTTTGACCATTGGCCTTGACCCTTCATGAGAGTGACGTCATCACCGGAAGTGACGTCATTACCCGTATATTCACTCACTGGGTGGTAGTCCCGCACCCTATTCCAAATGACGTCATGGTCGGAAGTGAGGTCATCGCCGGAAGTGACGTCATCGCACGTATGCGCACGGCCCTGGTGCTACACCCGTACCATGGTGCTGTATGCCCTACGGGCTATAGAATACAGGGTGTACCACCACGAACGTGCGATTAGTTCACTTCCGGCGATGACGTCACTTCCGACGATGGCGTCATTTGGAAGAGGGTGCGCGACTACCGCTCAGAGTGCGGATATGCGGGCGATGACGCCACTTCCGGTGATAACGTCACTTTCATCAAGGGTCAAGGGCCAATTAGCCAAGGCATGTGTCTGTGATTGGGTGAATGACAATGCGTTGAGGCGTTACGATAGGGCGCTAAGGCGTTGAGACGGGCGTTATAGTGTTAAGATAGGGCGTTGAGGTATAACGACGGGCGTTGACGAGCGTCACTGCATTTCGAGGAATTAGTGTCAATTCCTTGGGATATGTAGATCCATCAGAGCTTCTGGGCTAACTCACCAGGGCGTTGAATCGTTAAGATAGACGTTGGCGGGCGTTACTGTGTTACGCTCATAAATCAAGCGTTTCCCAAAGACGTGCACAGCTGACATTCAAATGATTAGAGATACTTCCAAAGAACAAGAGCGAACATGGCCGAAGGTTGACGCAACACCAAACGGTGGCTTCTGATTGGACAAGAGCAGTCGAGAATACAAATAACAGACAAGAACGAATATGACAGATACAACATCAAATGGTGTTTTCTGATTGGATAATAGCCTACGAGAATTGTAAACATACTCAACGTGGCTCCCCCAGCATAGGTATGATGTGATGGAGGGGATAATAAACTGAAAACTTGTGAATGTGTTGATCTTTGTTCTCTCTCAACTGTCTACATTATGGGACTAGGCATAGAACACGTTAGGGCGTTTGGGCGTGACTGCGTTAAGATGGGCGCTCAGCAACGCCATCACCACCATCACACCACCGCTGTCACCACACACCATCACACACCACCATCACCACTCACTCCTCCACCACCTCCTCCCCCTTCCTCCTCCTCCTCCTCCTCCTCCTACTCAAACACACAGGTAGCTCTACCAGGTAGCCAGAGCGAACCTGACTCCAGCTCCCCAAACGCGTTCCTGTGCACTTCCGAAACTCCCTTTCTATACTACTCCTCGAGTGAGCAGGCGCATATCACTTTCAGTTTGACTCTACTGGGCAAGAAAGAATATTATAGATGCAACAGCAAATGACGGCTTTTGACTGGACAGGAGCAGCCTTCGATGCGTCTGTAAGGGAATTGTGATAGGCGTTAAGGCGTTGAGAAAGGATTCGCCTTCTCTTGCTGCATGAATTGCTATGCAAATAACATTGAAGTGCCTGGGGCATAGTCAGCATCACCAAAAGTGTCCTTTCGCTTCTACACCTCGATGCGTATACGCGTTTCACCACCAGTCTGGCTCTACCCGATATGATCCATAAATACGCCGTCACGTGACTGGAAGTGACCTTTTGACCCGGACGTGATCCGGGTGTGAACATGACATTTTGGCTCGTCAAAATGGGTAATTGGAACTAGGCAAGATCTACGTAACCTTAGCTCAAAGTACTGGTGCTATTCTATATTTAGCTTACCTGTACACGAATGTGTCCTTTCAGCCTGAATTGCCTCGCTGGTCCTTGTCTTTGGACTTCTAGCATGTAGTCCACTTTCTGATCATTATTCCCGTTCATATTTAAATTACCGGCACTGGGGTGTTCCTATTCACCGTGTTTTTCCCATGGTGCATGGTTTGGTGCCACTTTATTTAATGCGTGCCGGCTTGACTTCACTGTCCAATTTGCACCGACCAGTCAGAGGAAATGTTTGGGTACATGTAGGGATTTTAAAGTTTTAAAGTTTTTAGTTTGTTGTCCTGTCTTGTCCTGTCCTGTTCTGTCGCCGAGTCAAGTAAAATATCTTCGTTTGCGTCTTTAGTATGTCTGGCACTGTTCCCCGATTACGGCGAGGTGTTCGAAAAGACTATGCAGCCCTGCATGTCGGGCGCCCTCTTCCTTCTGTGTCCGTGAACAGAGAAATGGCGGACTTGCGGTCCGAGATTACCACGCTGAGTCGTCAGCTTCAGTTTGATACCCCCGTACAAGAGGGGGCTGAGTTCGGGAACGTGAACTTGCCAAATCAAGTTATTTCAGATTTGGGACAACAACCATCTGAACAACCAGACTTTGGTAGTCAACTTGCAGCTGCGGAAATGGAGCGTGATTATCTCCAACGTCAGCTCGCCGATGCCAGGAAGCAACAAACCGTGCGTGATGTGCAGGCCGAAGTTGAAGACTTGCGGAAAAAATTGATGGAATGTCGTTCAACAAATGATCAGCGGGTGCATCTTACGGCTACTTCCCAAGTTAGTCCAATCAACATACCTACGCTAGCGGATTTGAGACGTCTTGGTGCTCTTGATCAGCGGGCAGAGCGTGCATCTTTCCCGGCCCCATTTGATATTGGAAATTTCGACGAAGCCGGACTTCCTACTTCACGGCGAGGTATGATTACTCAAACAATTCGATCTGGTAAAGACCTAATATTAACTGATCAAGTGGTTTTACCACAGCATTGGCCTCATACCAAAACGCGTTCCTGTGCACTTCCGAAACTCCCTTTCTATACTACTCCTCGAGTGCGCAGGCGCATATCACTCCCAGTTTGACTCTACTGGGCAAGAGAGAATATTATAGATGCAACAGCAAATGACGGCTTTTGATTGGACAGGAGCAGCCTTCGATGCCTCTGTAAGGGAATTGTGATAGGCGTTAAGGCGTTGAGAAAGGATTCGCCTTCTCTTGCTGACAGATACAACATCAAATGGTGTTTTCTGATTGGATAATAGCCTACGAGAATTGTAAACATACTCAACGTGGCTCCCCCAGCATAGGTATGATGTGATGGAGGGGATAATAAACTGAAAACTTGTGAATGTGTTGATCTTTCTTCTCTCTCAACTGTCTACATTATGGGACTAGGTATAGAACACGTTAGGGCGTTTGGGCGTGACTGCGTTAAGATGGGCGCTCAGCAACGCCATCACCACCATCACACCACCGCTGTCACCACACACCATCACACACCACCATAACCACTCACTCCTCCACCACCTCCTCCCCCTTCCTCCTCCTCCTCCTCCTACTCAAACACACAGGTAACTCTACCAGGTAGCCAGAGCGAACCTGACTCCAGCTCCCCAAACGCGTTCCTGTGCACTTCCGAAACTCCCTTTCTATACTACTCCTCGAGTGCGCAGGCGCATATCACTTTCAGTTTGACTCTACTGGGCAAGAGAGAATATTATAGATGCAACAGCAAATGACGGCTTTTGATTGGACAGGAGCAGCCTTCGATGCGTCTGTAAGGGAATTGTGATAGGCGTTAAGGCGTTGAGAAAGGATTCGCCTTCTCTTGCTGCATGAATTGCTATGCAAATAACATTGAAGTCCCTGAGGCATAGTCAGCATCACCAAAAGTGTCCTTTCTCTTCTACACCTCGATGCGTATACGCGTTTCACCACCAGTCTGGCTCTACCCAATATGATCCATAAATAGAACAGGGATTTCCCAGCAAATCATGTTCCGGCGTAGAGCAATGACGACATCGGGGATCACATGGTTTAGTCCGTGGTGTGAACGGACTGATACATACACCTTGTCGACGTTGTATAAGCAGATCACTCTTGCTGGGCCGTCACGTGACCGGAAGTGACCTTTTGACCCGGACGTGATCCGGGTGTGAACTTTGACCAGGATGTCACCAGAAGTCACGTGACCGGAAGTGACGTCATCCGTGATGTCATCAGCCTCACTTTCAGTCTCAAAAATGCAAATGAATTTCACGGCTTCCTATTACTATCGACCAAGTTTTGAAAACAGATGCGCGGTTCTAAAACATCATGTTTCAACTTCGTAATAGACGACACCACAATGTTAAGGAAAATCCTGGCGTTGGAAAGTTCATGAGGTTACTGAACTACGTAACTTTCCATGAATGCCATGGTCACACAGCATTTACCTCGTTTGAAAATAGATGTGTGCATGCATTTACGCTGTGTCGATGTTTGGTGACCAACACGAGGTTTTGGTAGTTTTGCTGGACGCCTCCTCTTGAGAAAAGAGATTCTGGGTCAAATACATCACAGCCATATTTCGATGATGTGACCCTTTGGTAAACAAGTTGGCGATGTTTGAATTGTGCTGGGTTGCATCCAGCAGATCCTCTAGTACTAGTACGTTGGTCTGCTCGGGGTCGAAGTAATGCTCTTGATCGACATCATGGTGAATGCTTGGGACGAAGCCCACATTACGCTTACACTCTTGTTTGCGGTAAAACGTCCCAAGGTCATACAGCCCACACCATGCATACTCGCGCTTGTGAAATGCACTTTTTCAACTACTTCCCAAGTACGCATGCGCGTATCAACAGCCAACCACCCCAGTCTTCTCTTACACTGCCATAGAAGTTCAGACTTCTTTCCCGGACCGCCTTTCAAGACCGCCTTTTTACCCCTCAGCCCATAGGGCTGTGGGGTCTTGTCGTTGCCATGTACGTACGTCCGTCCGTCCGTCCGTCATGGCGTCCGTCCGTCAACATGTTCTTGTCCGCTGAATATCTGCAGATCTATGAAGTCGGGCGTGACCAAACTTTGGTGAGAGCTTCCTGAATGTTGACTGATGAAATGATTAGATTTTCAAATGGCTATGATGATTTCCTGATTTTTAATTAATTTTTTTTATTATTTATTGATGGTTCAGCTTTTGCACTGTTATCTGTGCCTATCAACATGTTCTTGTCCGCTGAATATCTGCAGATCTATCAAGTCGGGCCTGACCAAACTTTGGTGAGAGCTTCCTGAATGTTGACTAATGAAATGATTAGATTTTCAGATGGCTATGATGATTTCATGATTTTTAATTATTTTTTTATATTATTTATTGATGGCTTAGCTTTTGCACTGTTATCTATGCCCATCGGGAACCCTTGGTTGCATGTTTCATTGTGACTTTTGAAGGTTCCCTGATACAAGAAAGCCTGGTCCATTCAAGATTACCATTGGATGGACCCCCCAATTCCCATTTATCTGGGAGCTTGCATGATGCTACACTTGTTCAACCTATGCACTACCCTCGGGAGGATTTTTCCACATCTGGACTGCCCCCCCCCCCCCAATAATGATAATGGTGGGTTTGTGTCAATCATTGTGTTTCTATGCCATTACCTTGTTATCACACTTGTGCAATGCATAAATTGCCACTGATAAAGCTACACTTTCTTGTATGCTGTAATCCCAGCACACCACTCGCGTGAAAACAAAGTATATTATATACGGTACAGAAATCACAGAAACTGTATCCGCAAGGCTGTATCCATGGATTTTTTGCAGGTTCCAATCCCAAACTCTGTTCCTTTTCGTAATTCATTATTGAGGGTCCAATTTTTTTTGGTGAATTTCGGCGCAAAGAGCCTGCGATCAATCACAAAACAGAGGTTTATTAACATGAAATTCAATACCCAGCTATGAAATCGGATCGATATTGAGGAAATCCTTTCAAATTGAACAACAACAACACTTTCGTTTTTTGTTTCATTTGAGTTTTGGGCGCCCATACGTTTTCCGGAACTAAATTGGCTCTAGATGCAGCCCTGATCCTACTTGACTAATAAAAACAGGCTGAGGGGTCCACGCACCTTTTAGGTGCTTGCCTGCAATTCATGTTAGTTTTGCTATAGGACAAGCTCAGACTTGCCTCGGCGTGTTAAGACTTGCTTAACGAACGACCCTGCCCGGAAGTCACTTGAACGGAAGTTGCACTAGAGGATGCATATCCGGGTTTGCATACGCATGCGCAGTGGCGTGCAAATGGCAGTGTGCAACCAGAAGTACACAACAGGAAGCGCGCCGCACGCCGCACGCCAATGTGCATGCAAACGGACACCCTGCTACGCATTCTTTACCACTTTCATTATCTTCATTACACAGCAAGATGTGAAGATACAATTTAGTTGCGAGAGTAACAAATTTAGATTGCTGTTAACATATTTCAAAATTCCAAACAAATATAGAAAATATATCTTCATCCTCGATGTTTTTTTGTGCGAATGATCGGACGTTCAGTATACCTATATAAATCTTACAATATGCTATGTTCTTTCTACATCTTGTTGCTTTTTTTCTCTCGAGAATCTTTCTGTATATGCGAGGGATAATCATGTTAATCACAATTATTTATTCACGTATTATTTCAGGACCGACAGTGAAAGATCGTGTACGCCCTTGGGGACAACGGCAACGTAGAAACAAATATAATCACACCTATGATTTTTGGAAAGACGAACTTCATACTTTTCACTAGCTATTAATTCGTATGTTTATGTTTTTGTCGTACATCTATACTTTTGTTCTTAATGTTAGATATCTATGGGTATTCATAGTTCTGATTGTCTTGAAGTGATTATAAATAAACAAAAGCAAGCACTCCAGCTGTAATATTGACGATTATATCGAGGAAATGTGGAGAAGGGTGTATACACAGTAGACTCAGCAATGGAGGACTGCACAATACGAATTATCCAGTCAGATTCTATGACTGTCACTTCAGGTTTGTTGATTTTAGACCAGTTAACCTATCAAATGACAGACCTAGGTCTTCCGGCATAACTCTTGGTTCTATTGTGCAAACCGCTCATTGACTAATTTGACGCCTATAGTGGACGACGGTGTGGTTCTTGTTGTGATGTCGCCGAAGCTGATGTCGTGACAGTAACGGCTGTGCGTGTAAAGGCCTCGGTGGTGGTGGTGTTCTGTGATGGTGTAAAATTCAAGATGTTCGCCGATATATGACGATTTTGGCGTCTATTCTCTCAAGAAAACCAATACCGTTTACATGTACTCGGGCCTCTTTGTATAATGGCCGATAAGGGACATCGCCGCATTGTCCCCGGCATGTGGTTTGTTTACACGAAGGCAGGATGCGAAGGCGCTAGACCAGGATGCGAAGCGCGAAGTCAGGATGCGAAGTGGCGAGGTCAGGATGACTTCGCGCTTCGCATCCTGGCTTCGCCACTTCGCATCCTGCCCTCGCGACTTTGCATCCTGCCTTCGCACTTCGCATCCTGGCCTCTCGCCTTCGCATCCTGCCTTCGTGTTACCAAACCACATGTCGGAGACAATGCAGCGATGTCCTTTATCGGCCTCCATATTAATGCCTGTTACCAGTACGGGGCTTCAGTCAGTCAGAAGCACCATCTAGGAGCTCACCATATACCTATACAGAAACTGACAATTTAAATCGGTGTGCGTGAGATGAATACAGAGTGCAATGGGGGAAAAGGTTTGGGTCATAGTGTGGGTGATGTCAGCTGTCATAACAAACTTCAAGCTACTCGGCTATCGACATGTGGATTGGGTTTCGGCATCCAGATGTAAGGTAACTATAGGACTGCAATATGGTGCATGATATTGGGTTAATTCTGTACAATGAGGTAAAAGCATGAAACTTGGCACATTTATAGTGCTCGATCGGCTGATTAAAATTTGCTATGGGCCCACTTGAAATTATTCCAAGATGACCGCCAAATTCAAGATTGCTGCCATTGTAATTTAGAAATCAGGAGGTCATTTGGAACCCCTACATTGTTTTCTTAATCCAACGGCTAGAGAGTTGAAACTTTATATGACATATCTTGGACTCAACCGCTATAGGAAAATCTAAAAAGTTCCAAGTTGGCTGCCTTAATGACATCACAGTGACGTCATGTTTTACAAATGCTTTTTGGGATTGATTTTTTGGCAGATTTTTGAAAAAAAAAATATTCATAACACTTTCTCCGGAAAAACTACTTAATAAATTAGGAAATAATTATTTGAAGTGGATTAAAATAATTGTTTGCACTTTCATGTGTAAGAAGGCAAATATTTTAAGAAAAACGACGAAAAAAAAATAAAATTTCACACCCTTATGACCTCCATTTTGAATTTACGCATGATCTTCTGCTTGGTCAAGGGGTATTGTCCTCTAGTTCGTCTCTCCGTTGCCGTCATATATGCAGAACCGTATTAGGTTCACGGACTACAGTTTGAAAACATTTATTCATCTAGGTATAGGTCAGGCGCCGATCGAAAATGAGTCACTTCGGCTCAAATTTCACGGAGTTATGCCCCTTTTCGGATGTAATAATATCTGATTTTGTAATTTCAATAGGCATATGATCTATAACTAGATGAATCAGTTTCCAAAATTTGGTCACTCTATATACCTAACCCGTTTCTGCAGATATTGCGCAAATAAAATGACGGATGTACATGACGACGGCAATACACCTAGGCCATAATTGCCTGACAGGTAAAAAATTGACAACTGATATTGGGGTCATTTAGAGCCTATTTGCATATCCCTCCAAACAGAAGATCATGAGTAGATTCAAAATGGAGGTCATAATGGTATGACTAAAAAGTTGTGTTTTCTTCATTTTGCTTAAAATATTTGCCTTTTTGCACATGAAAGTCCTCGCAATTATTTTAATTCATATCAAATAAATATTTTCTAATTTAGGCCTATTATGTAGTTTTTCCGGAGAAAACAGCATAAATAGAAAATTTAAAAAATCTGACTGAAAAATCGACCTCCAAAAGAGCATTTTTATAATATGACGTCACTGCGACGTCATTAAGGCAGCCATCTTGGAACTTATTACATTTTCCTATAACGCTGGAGTTCAAGAAAAAGTTTCACAGAAAGTTTCAACTCTCTATCCTTTGATGTAAAGAAAAATTGGGGTCCCAAATGACCTCCTGGCCTCTACATTACAATGGCGGCCATCTGGAAATAATTTCAAGTGGGCCAATAGCAAATTTTAATCAGCCATCGAGTCATGTAAGACACATACAATAGGTGACTACATGTGGGGAACCATTCAACCAAGGAGTGAAAAGGGCCAAGTATATTGCACGCAAAGTGTTGCCGATTGAAGTCTGCTCAAGTTTCATGCTTTTACCTCAAAAGGCAGAATCTTTTCACCATATTGCCGTATACTACTACGGGAACAGGCGACCTACTGAGCTTGTATACCGGTATACAAGCCCAGCAAATCTGTGTCGATATTTGATTTAGGTGGGTCAGCGAAGACAACCAGGAATGGGGCAAGATCGAAAATAAGTGCAAGATAATCTTATCTGCTCAGCCGGCATGGTAATGGATCGGCAAACTGCATAGCTGCAAGGGAGATGAGTAGCTGTGAAACAGCCGGAAAATCGTCCTCTGGACATCATGATAAAGAGGGCTAACTTGCATACAAAATTTCCGGTTCCATAGTAATAAACCAGTCCAACAGAATCTGAAGAGGTATATTGCGAGTTCCAAGGAGACGAAAACAATGTTTATTCCGCCTTATCAATATCTGTATATGAAGGAAACGCAAGTAGGCGCACTGTACTCCAATAAGGCTAAACTATAAAGGGGCGACAACTCCGGGAGTCTTGTTGATAAAACCATCTTGAAACTGTTTTTTAAATATCTTTATCTGTTGTCTGATTGGCATTTACAAGCTGGAAGATATTCTCAGAAACACCAGTTAAGGACATCAATATCTTTATTCTTGTGAGCGACGTTTCCATGCAGCTACTGGTATTTTTTCAAGCAAATATTTTGGTCCACCAAGTGATCCACGTTTGTGCACAGATGGATGCATTTGGTAGTAAAATTGTCGCGTTTCATGCTCTTTTAATGTCAAAACGGCGGTGTCTCCTTGGTGGCGGATTGACCACTTGCATTATTGCCCTCAAATTGTTATTTGTCTGTCCACCAGTTTGGTGCTGATGGGACTTTGTGTCACAGCCTAAAAACGCCCCTTAGATCAAAGACGAAGATGACAGAGAATATGCTCGAAGGATCTCTTCTGATTTGAGGTGTTTCTCCTGGTTTTTCTTCTCGAGCTGATCTCCATGGTAACGGAAATCATACAGCTGACATGCGCTGTTCGAAGTTTCGGCGTGATACTGTGCTTTCAATATGGATGCCAATAGGGATTTCTAGCAGTGCGACACGAGGTACTAATGGCCTACATTATCCGAGACCGTGTCGAGTGTCAGCCCGTCGTCCTATTCGTGCCTACTCGCCAACGTTCGGTTTGATGTTGTGATGTCTCGCTAATCTCAGGAAAGGTCTGCCTCAATTTTATAGAATGCCGTTCGTCCATCAGATCAGTCCAGTCTTCTCAAAGTTTTCCATCGTTTTCAGAGGGTAGCGAGAATACCTATAATGAACCAGTGATGCCAGAAAATGTCACAAAATCCAAGATGGCGGCCATAATGACATCATTTTTCAAGAATAAGCCATTTTGTGGACGATTTTTCGAGCCGATTTTTCCAATTTTTTATTTGCGCAATTTTCTTCGCTGAAACTGCCTGGTTAATTAGTAAATATTGTAGTGATATAGCTGTCGCTAAGCTTCAGTGAAGTCCAATTACAGCAGATATACTTCAGCAGTCAACATATGAAAACTTAGGGTAGTTGAACGGATTATCAACTATCTACCTGTAACATTGGAGACCGGGAAGCAACACAATAAGAAACAAGAACTCAAGACCAATTTCTCAGGATAAATAAACTCTTCTTTTATTCATATAGTAACATGTCCTTCAGTTCAGATTTGATTTGCATAATCTAATTATGACCATTGAGCGGAATTACTATGCTTTCATGGGGTGGAGACTTGCTGGAGTGCATAAAACTAAACGAAATGGCTGTAGTCGAATACTTTTGTAACATACAATCATTCTAATGAGTTCCACTTGCATCCATTACAAGCAGCTATTGTTGAATACTGTAACCCGATGTGATTTCATGGGGTGTTCATGCACACTACTGTTAGATGAAGGGTGGCCGCAGTCAAATACTGTAACCCGATGCGATTGCATGGGATGTTCATGCACTACTGTTAGGTGAAGAGTGGCTGCAGTTGAATACTGTATTTCGATGTGATTGCATCGGGTTCTGTAATCCGGGGGTGTTCATCCCACAACTGTTTCAACAATCTATGTTTTCTTGGATGTCCATGTTTTCTTGGATATCCATGTTTTCTTGGATGCCCATGTTTTCTTGGATGAGCCAAAGATATCTTGGATGAGCAAAAGATAATAGATATGTCTTATTTACTTCAGCTTGACAGTAACCCCATGATTTGTTGGAGTACACTTTACAGTGTCCCAAGTATTTCAGGGGGTCAAAGCAGAAGAATGAAGCCAAGACACTGAACCATTATCATCATCGGCATCTGTAGCTTCTTCCCATATTTCAGCATTCCTCAGATGTCTGTCATGTCCCAGGAGCCCTCTGTTCAGGAGGTGTGGGCTTGTCTGGCTCACCAGAGCAAGTCCCAGAAATTTGATTTTGATTGAAATTGCAGTTTAAGGGCCGCTTCCCGTACGGATTTCGCAGCCCATCAACTCAAGTGCTGTATTATCAAATAAACAAATAAATAAGTAAATAAATATATTGTAATAATCCCCAGGCCGAGAGGGGTATTATTGTTTTGAAAGAAATTGTGGTTTACCAAATAATAAAATATAGGCCAGTAATTCCACAGGTAATCCAAGTATTATTGACTCCAACAGGTAATCCAATGTGTAATCCACAGGTAATCCAGTAATATTGCTTCACTGTAACTAGGACTCAATGATAACACAGGTTTTCGGGTCTATATGGTTTATTTCCGTCATAGAATAATCAAAATAATATTACAGTTGATCAAATTCACAATCGTGGATAGCACTACAGATGGAGTGAGCCAATGGTATTACCCGCCCCTCAAATGAGCAGTAAACTCGCCTCACTATACTACTGATCCCATGTTGGTATATGGTAATTCACATCCAGCCAATACTAACCGTATCAATGATATTACAGGCACGGGAGACAGCCTTAATCCCTATAAATTCAGTATGGTAAATACGATTCCAATACAATCGCAATACAATTCCACTAAATTGGTACTGGCCAAGCTACGATGTGAACTCGCCGGCGGCTTGTTGCTGTCTGCCATTGCTCGTTACGACCCGGTATTTATAGCCTCCGGTGCCTGGGGCTGAGCACTATTTTCGCTCACAAAAATTATTGGTAAACAGTAAAATATACATTTCCAAGTTGTGCTCTACTTGTGCTTAATAATTATTTATGCTCATGTAACAATTAGCATCGAAAAATAAACTTATTTCATAGAAAATAACAAATAGCACAACTTCCTTTACCCGACCCGATGAATTACCTATATTCACAACATCATGAACATGGCGAATACGAAATGCAGCAAGATGAACATTTAACAATAACATACAGTATATTTACAACATAGTATGTAAGTGCTCAATTTGTGCTCCAACGTTATTTTATCTCTACTTTTAGATAACATAAACAGTAAGACTTGATTTATTGTAAATATAATAGAGCACAAGTGTATATTCCCGGCAGTCGGTGAAGTCCACATACTTTATACATGGTGTACATTCCCGCCTGGTGCAAGACCAACTTTGACAACAAATATCTTTTAGATAACGCCAGACCTGCCTTTTAACATAATTTTCCCCAGAAATATAGTTATCAAGGAATATAATCTTGAACGGATGGCACTTACTTTGCAGGAATAAATCTGTTGTTCAATTAAATACACAGGGATGTCAAAATAATTCTCTAGCAGACGAAGTATGCGTATGAGCACAGAGAAGTCAAACATCCGCGCATATAGTCCGCACAGAAAATCCGTATTCTGGATTCCAAAGTTCATACGAATGTCAATTAATACCACAGTTCAAATTAGTAATGTGTCACCAACATCTAAAAATATTAAATTGGAATTATAAACACAATAAATGGTGAACTTGTGCTGAGTGTAACCGCATTACGCACACACTTGTAGAATAACAAAATGGCTATGTACATGAAGCGGGAGGGAGAGACCAGAACATGCTTGGGGGAAATCTCGAACAGGTCAGTCATTCATACGAGGAAATGTTGTCCAAAACTATGATTTAATGTCACTATAAACACACGTAAGTCCACTTGGTAGGAAACTTGTCACAGTCTCTGAATTTGTACCAGTTTATGATACTTCGCGAATGAATGAGCCGGCGCCCATATTCCAACATTTATTTACATTGTCAGATTAGGGAATATGCCCCACAGGCATTACACTTCCCCCACCTTAATCCATTGAATTCTCCCGAATTATTCGTGTAATATCCATAAAATCACGGGTAAACTGATACGTTAATTCATTACCAAAGTTAAATAGTCCACAGGGGTGCTGTGACGTCGCAGGCAACTAGGGACGTACATCCAGTTATTCCAAGGAGGTAAGTAATCCATTTGAATCTTCACAATTAATAATATCTGGGGTGAAAATCCGGTGATCAACTGGCACGTAAACCCAGCGATAAAAAGTTCGTCCTCGGCAAAGTCCATATACATATTCCATGATCACCCATCGAGGCGCAGAGGGGTCAGTTGACCGGTCACGCTCCATAGAGGACCTCTCCATCATAGACAACTCTCTCCTATCTGAAGGACTGGGATTGTCCACCCCACGGGCCAACCGAACCATCAATCTGTATGAATACCGTCTTGCCTTGTGTGCCCACACCACTTCGTCGTCTTCATCAGACAGTTCCTCATTGAGCAACATCCCAGGTAGAGCCAGCATGTTGTATTTGTCGTGGGGCTCGACTGGTTCGAGGTCCAGGCCCCTTGGATCCGACGACTCAATCTGATCAGCCAGGCTCTCCCACTTCAGTTTCTGGCGTGCCATGGACATCTCTCTCCAGCCCTTAGGTGGCCATTGGACCTCTGAATTCCCGACTGGTATAGCCACCACCCTGTCAGCATCCCACTCCCTACGGGCGGGTGGAAGCCGCGGCATGCATCCTGTGATCAACATTGTAAGTGCCCTCCGCTGCACCTGACTAAGTGTCACCATGGGTGAAGGTTGATACACCGGGGTGGGATTCCCAACGACAGGTTGAATGGTCTGGGATGTTGGCACTGGCAGTGATTGTGTGGTCTGTGGAGGTATGGCAGTGGTAACTCTGGATGAACTGGTCTGTTTGAAATGTGAAGAGCCGGATACTGAAGGGTGACATAACGTGGGAACTGTTGAGGCGATAGATGGCGTTGTTGAATACAGTAGTGTCAGGAGGGGGTCTGGAAGGTTGATTGTCGGTGGCTGATATGAGGTGACTGGTGGAAGGACAGAAGGTGTACACATATGGGGGTATGACGGATACAGCGGAGTGACTGGTGGCATGGTGAGTGGCGTCTGAAGAGTGAGTGGGGACTGGTTTGAAATGACTGGTTGAGACCGAAACAGTGGTGTGGCTGGTGTGTTGGCGGATGAAACAGTCTGTGTGCTGAGCGGGGATGGTACTAAATGCGTGGATGGTTCACAGATTTGTGGTTGGAAGAATGAAGTAGTCAGAGTGGGGATGGTAGGTACGGTCTGTAGAACATCAGCTGCGGGTGGTACTTCAAACTCAGATGGGTCCAAAATCACCACCTCATCGTGGGTAGGGGTAAGGCCCTCTGTGACTGGCATATACTGCGCCTGTTGAGTTGTCGGTTCATTAACACAACGTGTTATGTGGCCTAAAAACTGGATAGACATCCCCAAGCATTCACCAACTGCATCTTTCAGACCTTTCTGAGTAGTTACATCCTCTCCATCACCCAGGCCCGCTGTCAGGTTCCCCTTTATCCTGGCCAGCTGACGGTTGATTGCTTGCCTGGCCTTGCTGTCCTCGTACACGCCAAAGGAGAGTTCGGTCCGATACCATATCGCGGTGTCATCTTTGGCACACAGCTCCGCTACGATGCCCGATGGTGTCATAGACAGGTAGTGGAGGCTCAGTGGATTACATTTAGATTCTGTGGCCACTTGTTCCGGATGGACCCTCCTCTTCTTTGGTGGTGAAGAACTGGTGGGTGGGGGATTTCGCTCCCTCACGAAACGCCGGTCATCGAGTGGCGAAGCGAACTCCACCCCCCCCCCCACCCCCCCGCAGCCGCAGCAGATCCCAGCCTGACTCCCACTCCTGTAGTGACCGGGAACTAGATGGATTAATCTTTATCCAAGCACGGAGGGCCATTCTTGCAGCGACAAAACTTTGATCCTCCCACTTTGGTATTGCCATCACCCTCAGATACCATCTGGGGTCAAATGTCAGGAAGAATCCAGTTGACTCGGAACAGAATTTGGGTAGGACCCTCCGAAATTCATCCGAATGGTACTTCTTTGTATGGTCCTTCAGGTCCACCTGCCTCCTTACTGGCACTTCCCCGGGGCACCACGGACACAGTACCTTTATACGCTGGTGGCCCAACACATGGTTTTTCAGGTCCCGTCTGGTCGACAGAACATCTGGGCAGATGAAACAGCTCAACATCTTCTGAAAAGACAGGTAGAATAGGTAAGTCCATATGTTAGGCTGCATACAGTTTGTACAGTTTCCCTCCCTCTCCCATGTCACTAAGGTAAGTTAAATTGCGATTCAGTGTATTTGCTCATCGGATTTCCCCCCAAAACTCATCTAACAGAATAGGGCACAAAATGCAATCATCTTAGGCTCCCCTTACTTCATTGGATTTAACACCTTGGCTCACCCATGCTGACTGACTACCCATTAGTCACTATACCTTTACACAGGCTAGGTCGAAAGGGGTGATCAGTCCCTCCCTAGTCCTGTAGTACTCTGCAGAGATTTGCTCACTGGAACATGATCCAGCTACATCACTGGTCATAAATCCAGTTACCAAAAGTACATCAGTAAATGTAAGTCAAGTTTCTCTATCCAAGGATTGGTATCCGGAAGCCACATCTATTACATATATACACCCAATATTCATGGTCCATGATTCCTGGTCTACGAGACACCTCTTTTGTCAGCCAGGTGGGTGGATTACTTCCCCTGTACGGCATTAACCTGTCAACGTGATAGACTTTGGCCTGCTGTCGCAGGGACTTTTTGACAAGATAAGTAACATCGTCCAAACGCTTGAGTACGACATACGGTCCCTTCCACTGTGAAGTTAACTTGTGGCAAACTCCAACCTTCCGAACAGGATTGTGTAACCAAACTGGCTGCCCGGGCTTCAGTATCTTCTTCGTTGCCTTCAAGTCGTAATGTCTCTTTTGGTATTCAGCTCTCTTCTTCAGGACCTTCCGGGCTATTTCATGGACGGACTGTAGGGTCTCCTGAAGTCGCAACGTGTATTCATCTGTGCTGATAGGCTCGGTATCACCAATTGGTTGGGCCGTAATAGCTTGCATCGGCAGTGTTACTTCCCTTCCAAACGTCATCAGATTGGGAGAAGCATTTGTACTAGCATGGCTTGAGGCTCTATAGGCCATCATAACTTGTGGCAAGAATTCGTTGCATTTCTTTTGCTGCTTCTCGCAGTAAATGGTCAGCATTGTTGCAACAGTTCGATTGAACCTCTCTGCACCACCATTGGACTGAGGCCTCATGCTTGTTGTTCTCGTCTTGTCAATTTGCAAGAGGTCACACGCAGCCTTGAGTAGTTGTGACTCGAAGTTTGTGCCTTGGTCACTATGTACCTGTAATGGTGTCCCAAATTCGCAGACGAACTCATTCACGAAAGCTTTTGCAACTGTTTCTGCACCCTGGTCTGGTAGGGGAATAGCTTCTGTCCACTTGGTGAAGCAATCTGTTATTACAAGTAAATACTTGTTTCTTTTAATAGTCAGTGGTAGAGGCCCGAGTATGTCCATAGCTACCCGTTCCATGGGCTCTCCAACATGGTATTGTCCTAGTGGGGCACGTCCCTGTGTCTTGGGTGTCTTCCTAGCAATACATTTGTCACACTGCAAACAGTACGTCTCTACATCTTTCTTCATGCCGGGCCAGTAAAATGCTTGCTTAATCTTTGACACTGTCTTTTGTACGCCAAGGTGCCCCGCTGAGGGAATGTCATGATGTAGTCTCAGGACATCCTGTTTGCATGCCTCTGGTACGACGAGCTGGTAGATGGTGGCATTTTGATCGGTGACGAACTTCCTGAACAGCATTCCACCATGTTGTTCCAACCGATCCCATGAGCGCCATGTTGTCTTTAGGTAGCTGGAAAGATGAGAAATAGCTGACCAGTCTGGTCTACCCTTGCCCTTTTCCAAAGCAGTCATGATTGGCCCTATGTTCTGGTCATTCAGTTGATGTTGACGAACTGTGTGGGGGTCCCATTTTTCAAGGAGTATTTGGTGCTCCTTAATCCCCTGTACAGCTGCCTGATTCCGAGTGACAACTCGTATTGACTCCGTAATTTCCTCATCCTCTGTTGGGTGAGATATTTGTGTACTCTCCATGGAATCGCCACAACTGTCCTCGGCCTCCACGTTTGCCTTCTCCAGCCTGGCACAATTATTGCATGGTCGTCGAGACAACGCATCGGCATTGGCATGACTTTTTCCTGCACGGTGTTTGACTTCCAGATTGTAGTTTCCCATCTCTTGCAACCACCTAGCTACTTGACCTGTTGGATTGCGTAAGTTGCGCATCCAGCTTACGGCTGCATTGTCAGTTCGAAGGAGAACTTTCTGTCCATAAAGGTAAGGGTGAAAGTGCTTGAGAGCAGTTATTGCTGCCAGGAGTTCTTTCCGTGTAACACAGTATAGCTGTTCATGCTTATTCATTGACTTACTCATGTATGCCACCACCCTTTCTACACCCTCATGCTCTTGAGACAAAACAGCGCCAACTGAAGAATCGCTTGCATCTGTGTCCAAGATAAATGTCTGCCCGGGTAACGGATAAGACAGTACTGGAGATGTTGTCAGCTCCTGTTTCAAGATGTCAAATGCAGTCTGACATTCCTCAGTCCAACGAAACTGGCTTCCCTTCTTAGTGAGTTTGTGCAATGGCCTGCATATTCCTGCAAACCCCTTTATGAATCGGCGATAGTAAGAGCATAAACCGACGAAGCTCCGTACCTGCTTCACGTTTTGGGGTTCAGCCCAGTCCTGTATGGTTGAGATTTTGCCGGGATCCGTTTGAATGCCATCCTCAGAAACAACATGTCCCAGAAAATTTACACTCTTTTGGAAGAAAACACACTTTGAAGGTTAGAGTTTCAACCCAGCTTCCACCAGTCTCTCAAAGACGTGTTCCAGCCGTTGCAGTGATTCCTCTACTGATTTCCCAGGAACTATGATGTCATCAATGTATACAAGACATTCTTCCCATTGGAGACCTCTTAAAACATCCTCCATGAGGCGCTCAAAAGTGGATGGGGCATTTGCCAAGCCAAATGGCATAACTGAGAACTGATATAAACCTTGACTGGTTGTAAATGAGGTTTTCTTTTGGTCCTCAGGGGCAACAGCGATTTGCCAAAATCCCGAATTCAAGTCCATACAGCTAAACCACTTGGCCTCAGAAAGTGAGTCTAGGCAATCATCGATGCGTGGGAGGGGATATGCGTCCTTGACAGTAACATCATTGAGGCGTCTGTAGTCTAAACATACCCTTGGGCTACCATCTTTCTTTGTACAAAGAACTACGGGGGCCGCCCATGGACTTGTAGATGGCTGTATGATACCCCTCTCCAACATCTTTTTGAGTTCATCCTTAATGATTTCTCTTTTGCCAATCGGTAATCTCCTCGGTGGCAGTCTAATTGGTGCAGCATCTCCAGTGTTTATCTGATGTTCTACACGATCTGTCCTCGCAAGGTCGCTGGCAGATTTGGAGAAAACCATGTTATATTTCCTAAGTAAGGACGACAATGCTTCCTTTTCACTCTCCTGTAGATTCATTGAGCTTCTGTCAAACAGATCAATTAAGTGCTCTGGCAGGTTCCCTGAAGCAATCTGGTCATTCTCTGTGGAACTATCTGTCATTGCCCTTACATGTTCTCTGATGTTTGGCACCTCATAGCATGACCTACATGTTCCTATCCTAGTCTGTGGATGCAATATGACGTCCTTATCACTGAAATTGACCACCTGTACTGCATGATTTCCGCCACCCGTATCAATGATCCCATGTATCACCTGCACATCTTTGTCATTTGATTGGTCAAGCAATGGCTCAATGTATCCCGCATTAGCCAGGTGATTGACTTCAGGTATACACACAAGGACCCACATCGAAGACCATTGTGGCAGTGTATTCTTTTGGGTTAGCTGGACATGACACGTCATATGTACTTCTCCCCCTATCCAGCAAGGTATCTCGTCATCATGTTGAGTTCTCAGTTTAAGCCACTTGTAGTCAATGGCTTTTAAATGTCCTAGTAAGAAGTCCTGTCCCAGTATTCCGTCAACATTGATATCACAGACGACAATGCGCAGGCTGAAGTTTACATTTCCAAATCGCAAACTAAACACTGCACTTCCATGGACAGTGAGATGTACTCCATTTGCGGCATGGATATTTGCCACGATAGGGTGTAACACAGGTCGCTTTGTATCATCGATAGCATCATATAACTCTTTTGACAATAAAGTTATCGTGGATCCACTATCAATGAGAAACCTGACAGAATTTTCTCCCCCATCAATGTGACCAGAAGTAAATAGTCCATTATCCCATCTGTTAATTTTGCCTGGTACATGACCCAATCGTATGGTACCCCGTGTAAGGTCCTTACTGTGTTTGTCACCTTCAGAATGTGACTTGTCCAAGTTTTCCCTCTCGCAATGCTCAGGCCTCTCCATATCCGTCTCGTCTGTAGGCCGGGAGAATGACACCAGTGTAATAATCCCCAGGCCGAGAGGGGTATTATTGTTTTGAAAGAAATTGTGGTTTACCAAATAATAAAATATAGGCCAGTAATTCCACATGTAATCCAAGTATTATTGACTCCAACAGGTAATCCAATGTGTAATCCAAGCGTAAGTGATTTCCACAGGTAATCCAGTAATATTGCTTCACTGTAACTAGGACTCAATGATAACACAGGTTTTCGGCTCTATATGGTTTATTTCCGTCATAGAATCATCAAAATAATATTACAGTTGATCAAATTCACAATCGTGGATAGCACTACAGATGGAGTGAGCCAATGGTATTACCCGTCCCTCAAATGCGCAGTAAACTTTCCTCACTATACTACTGATCCCATGTTGGTATATGGTAATTCACATCCAGCCAATACTAACCGTATCAATGATATTACAGGCACGGGAGGCAGCCTTAATTCCTATTATTTCAGTATGGTAAATACGATTCCAATACAATCGCAATACAATTTCACTAAATTGGTACTGGCCAAGCTACGATGTGAACTCGCCGGCGGCTTGTTGCTGTCTGCCATTGCTCGTTACGACCCGGTATTTATAGCCTCCGGTGCCTGGGGCTGAGCACTATTTTCGCTCACAAAAATTATTGGTAAACAGTAAAATATACATTTCCAAGTTGTGCTCTACTTGTGCTTAATAATTATTTATGCTCATGTAACAATTAGCATCGAAAAATAAACTTATTTCATAGAAAATAACAAATAGCACAACTTCCTTTACTCGACCCGATGAATTACCTATATTCACAACATGGCGAATACGAAATGCAGCAAGATGAACATTTAAAAATAACATACAGTATATTTACAACATAGTATGTAAGTGCTCAATTTGTGCTCCAACGTTATTTTATCTCTACTTTTAGATAACATAAACAGTAAGACTTGATTTATTGTAAATATAATAGAGCACAAGTGTATATTCCCGGCAGTCGGTGAAGTCCACATACTTTATACATGGTGTACATTCCCGCCTGGTGCAAGACCAACTTTGACAACAAATATCTTTTAGATAACGCCAGACCTGCCTTTTAACATAATTTTCCCCAGAAATATAGTTATCAAGGAATATAATCTTGAACGGATGGCACTTACTTTGCAGGAATAAATCTGTTGTTCAATTAAATACACAGGGATGTCAAAATAATTCTCTAGCAGACGAAGTATGCGTATGAGCACAGAGAAGTCAAACATCCGCGCATATAGTTCGCACAGAAAATCCGTATTCTGGATTCCAAAGTTCATACGAATGTCAATTAATACCACAGTTCAAATTAGTAATGTGTCACCAACATCTAAAAATATTAAATTGGAATTATAAACACAATAAATGGTGAACTTGTGCTGAGTGTAACCGCATTACGCACACACTTGTAGAATAACAAAATGGCTATGTACATGAAGCGGGAGGGGGAGACCAGAACATGCTTGGGGGAAATCTCGAACAGGTCAGTCATTCATACGAGGAAATGTTGTCCAAAACTATGATTTAATGTCACTATAAACACACGTAAGTCCACTTGGTAGGAAACTTGTCACAGTCTCTGAATTTGTACCAGTTTATGATACTTCGCGAATGAATGAGCCGGCGCCCATATTCCAACATTTATTTACATTGTCAGATTAGGGAATATGCCCCACAGGCATTACAATATAAATAAATAAATAAGTAAATAATAATAAATGGGCGGATGGAGATATAAATAGTTTAGAATAGAAGAATTGTCTATGTGCAGGTTCATCGCTTGGTTTTTGATTAGGTCATATTGGTAAGTATGTGTTCATTGTATATTGTAGTAGCGTGGGTGATTCCTTTGTCTTTGTACCCCTCTGTACACACAACGCCGTCCAGAAAAAACTGGGAGAACCATAGGCGGGTTCTTCCTGAAATCTGTGCCTGTAACAATTGCTTGGAGTGGGTATTGGGGTACAGGATGGCAGGTCTACATCCTATATTGGTGAAAGTCAAAGGATCATATTTGCATTAGACAATCGCTACATCGGTGGCATCTCAGGTGTGGCACATCTGATCTGTGTTGTCTTCAGTGAGTATGGTTTCAATTGTCCGTGGTTGTGGTAGGCATTGTTCGATTTGGTTTGAATGTAGAAGCTGTTCTTGTTTCCGTTGATTGCCCGTGGTCAAGGTGTGGGTTTTGGTGATTCCACTGAAATGGCTAGGTCAGGGTGGTTTCTGTGGTGTGGTCACTCACGGTGCTGTTTTATAATATTTGTCGTCATCGGTGTTCTGTTTCATGGCTGGTCTTACTCGTCTGTGGTCTTCAGTGTGCTGTGCCTGTATTACAAAGAATAGAAGAGTTTGTAGTTTCTTGTTTTCTGGTGTTATTTTTTGCCACCGACGGGCACTATCGTGATCTAAGTCACACATGATCAATAGCAATAATTAATTAGGTACTAAATATTATAAATAAAAATATTATTATAATTAAAGCCGATTGTGAATGTTTGATATAACCTCCAGTTTTCTGCCCCTGCTAGAAAACCGGACGGTTAACATTCGTTAAAGAGGGTTGGAAATAAGGGAACACAATTTGATCGGTGCTCATTATTAGGAGCTTTTAATTTGATCAGTGAATTTGTCTATGTTATTGCCATGACATTTTGATTGGTTAGTGTCCAAATTTGATCAGTCATTTCTGATCACTGACCCTTATTTCCGCCCCTGTAATATAGTTTTGACTCTAAGCGTGCTACATTTATTTAAATTTGGTCTTTGGTTTCTTGGTGTAACCATATAGTATTAAATGGTAGAGTAATAGTCAGTCGATTTGATGGAAGCTAGTAAGGTGGAGTATACCTTGTTTATAAGAGGTGGTTTAGGATTTAATATAGAAGCCAACGACAGAGGGACATTTAAGTTTTTGAGCTCGTTTTCCAGTGTGCGGCGATATGGGTCATGTTTTGGGCATTTGAGTATAAAATGTTCTATCGTTTCTTCTTCGTTGTTGCATGAGGTGCATAGTGGTGATGTGTTTTTTATTAGCTTACAGAGGTGTGATTTTAATCCTGTTTTACCTAGTCTTAATCTTGTGATGATGCGGTCGTCACGTTTACTGTCTAGCTGGAATCCACAACTCCGTCTTTTCCCCTTATCTAGAATACTATGTAGCCATCTACCATCTTCGTTCCATTCCTTTTCCCATTTACTATCTATTCTGGTTTTAATGATAGAATTCAGTTCTTTGGTTCCTAGTCCTATATGCACGTCAGGTGCAGTTTTGGAGAGGCTGTCTTTGGCTGTCCTATCGGCGGCTTCATTTCCCCTAACGTCCACGTGGGCGGAAATCCAAGCTAAAATGGCGTCAATGTCATTATCTCGTATTTGTGTACATAAAATTTCTATTTCGTGTATGAGGTCAGGTCTGCTGTCGGATTTGGAGTTCTCTATAGATACCAGTCCGCTTAAGGAATCGCTAAGAATAACGGTGGAAACCGGTCGGTTCTGAAGAACCCATTCGAGGGCCTTGATTATGGCGACTAATTCGGTGGTGTATACAGACATATTGTCTGGTACTTTGAAACCTTCGTGAATGTCAAGTTCTGGTATAACGAATGCAGATCCTGTATTGTGACTTGTGTTTTTGGAGCCGTCTGTATATATTTTCAAGCGATTTTTCCAATGTGTGTCAATATATTCGAGGGAAGTGGCCCTTATATGCTCTGGGTTGTCGTGTTTGGTGATGTAGCTATGTATATTCGTGTCCACGTGTGGTGTGATTAGTTGCCATGGTGGTCTATTGACCTTATCAGTGTCAGAGATACAAGAGATAGAAATGTCGTGTTCTTGGAATAATCGTTCTATCGTGTAAGCGAGTGGTGCGGAGTCTTTTTTCCGTTTCGGTTTTAGGTATTCGTATTCGGTTTTTGGGCCAAACATTTTGTGGCATGGGTGGTTTTCGCCCTTGGCTATTGTTTTCCCTGCATATTTCATTGACAGCTCTTCTCGTCTTAAATGTAAGGGTTTTTCATTAGTTTCTATTTGTAGACTACATAGAGGAGTTCCTTTAAGGCCGAATACTGAATGCTGTCTATTCTTTTTAACTGGGTCTTGCATGCTGATTGGTAGGCGATTGACCCATAGTCTATTTTGGATCTGATGAGTGTTTGATATAATTTGATTAAGATAAGTTTATTGGCCCCCCAGTTGGTACCCGATACGCACCTCATACGGTTCAGGTCTTTGTTACACCGAATAATTAATTGGTCGATGTGGTCTTTCCAAGTGAGTTTTCGGTCGAAGATCATACCTAGGTATTTTATACTATTCTTAAGCTATTCTGGCCTCCTAGTGATAGCGTGATGTCTGTGTTTTGTTTATTTGAGAATAGCACACCGGTAGTTTTGACAGCTGAAAATTTGAATCCCTATTTATCGTCCCAGTCGCTAACTGTATTCAGTACCTTTTGCATTATACTTGTTAATTTTTTTATCGAGCCAGCAGATTTCCACAGGGCAGCATCGTCAGCAAAAAGTGATTGTTCAATTTCAGGATGTTTTGTGTCAATTTCGTTGGCCAGGCCATTAATCAGGATGTTAAAAAGGGTGGGGCTTATGACGCTGCCCTGTGGGGTGCCGTTATCTAGCTGGTGGTCCATGGATATGGTGTTACCAATACGAACTTTGAAGTTTCGGTCATGAAGAACATTTTTAATCCAGTGTTGTATCCTGCCCTTAATTCCTAGGTTGTTTAATTGGGTGATAATCCCGTCCTGCCATACAAGGTCAAATGCCTTTTCTATATCCAAGAAAATGCCTAATGTATATTGGTGTTTGGCATTACCCTTTTTGATTGAGTGTTGGAGTCTGGCTATGTGGTCTAAAGTACTTCTTTTTTTCCGAAAGCAGTCCCAGAAATTCTCAGAGTTCACTCTTTTATACACTCCAGCCACTAGCCTCTAACCCAAAATGTCGAAAATACCAAAGCGTACTATTGTTAAAACTACTTGGAGAATCTGCGCAATTATCAGATATTTGTGACAGATATTAAATATACTTTACACAGTGATACAATTTATCCAAGATATACATCAACTTTTATCTGAAATAAAATACGAACGTCTGGTTCAGTGCGACACGAGGTACTAATGGCCTACATTATCCGAGATCGTGTCGAGTGTCAACCCTTCGTCCTATTCGTGCCTACTCGCCAACGTTCGGTTTGATGTTGTGATGTCTCTCTAATCTCAGGAAAGGTCTGCCTCAATTTTATAGAATGCCGTTCGTCCATCAGATCAGTCCAGTCTTCTCAAAGTTTTCCATCGTTTTCAGAGGGTAGCGAGAATACCTATAATGAACCAGTGATGCCAGAAAAAGTCACAAAATCCAAGATGGCGGCCATAATGACATCATTTTTCAAGAATAAGCCATTTTGTGGACGATTTTTCGAGCCGATTTTTCCAATTTTTTATTTGCGCAATTTTCTTCGCTGAAACTGCCTGGTTAATTAGTAAATATTGTAGTGATATAGCTGTCGCTAAGCTTCAGTGAAGTCCAATTACAGCAGATATACTTCAGCAGTCAACATATGAAAACTTAGGGTAGTTGAACGGATTATCAACTATCTACCTGTAACATTGGAGACCGGGAAGCAACACAATAAGAAACAAGAACTCAAGACCAATTTCTCAGGATAAATAAACTCTTCTTTTATTCATATAATAACATGTCCTTCAGTTCAGATTTGATTTGCATAATCTAATTATGACCATTGAGCGGAATTACTATGCTTTCATGGGGTGGAGACTTGCTGGAGTGCATAAAACTAAACGGAATGGCTGTAGTCGAATACTTTTGTAACATATAATCATTCTAATGAGTTCCACTTGCATCCATTACAAGCAGCTGTTGTTGAATACTGTAACCCGATGTGATTTCATGGGGTGTTCATGCACACTACTGTTAGATGAAGGGTGGCTGCAGTCAAATACTGTAACCCGATGCGATTGCATGGGGTGTTCATGCACTACTGTTAGGTGAAGAGTGGCTGCAGTTGAATACTGTATTCCGATGTGATTGCATCGATTGATTGAAATTGCAGTTTAAGGGCCGCTTCCCGTACGGATTTCGCAGCCCATCAACTCAATGTTTTATTTTAATTACACGTTACATTTCTTAGTTTGTTAAAGATGTTTACAAGTGCTGTATTATCAAATAAACAAATAAATAAGTAAATAAATATATAAATAAATAAATAAATAAATAAATAAGTAAATAATAATAAATGTGCGGATGGAGATATAAATAGTTTAGAATAGAAGATTTGTCTATGTACAGGTTCATCGCTTGGTTTTTGATTAGGTTATATTGGTAAGTATGTGTTCATTGTATATTGTAGTCGCGTGGGTGATTCCTTTGTCTTTATACCCCTCTGTACACACAACGCCGTTCAGAAAAAACTGGGAGAACCATAGGCGGGTTCTTCCAGAAATCTGTGCCTGTCACAATTGCTTGGAGTGCGTATTGGGGTACAGGATGGCAGGTCTACATCCTATATAGGTGAAAGTCAAAGGATCATATATTACATCGGTGGCATCTCAGGTGTGGCACATCTGATCTGTGTTGTCTTCGGTGAGTATGGTTTCAATTGTCCGTGGTTGTGGTAGGCATTGTTCGATTTTGTTTGAATGTAGAAGCTGTTCTTGTTTCCGTTGATTGTCCGTGGTCAAGGTGTGGGTTTTGGTGATTCCACTGAAATGGCTAGGTCAGGGTGGTTTCTGGGGTGTTGTCACTCACGGTGCTGTTTTATAATATTTGTCGTCATCGGTGCTCTGTTTCATGGCTGGTCTTACTCGTCTGTGGTCTTCAGTGTGCTGTGCCTGTATTACAAAGAATAGAAGACTTTATAGTTTCTTGTTTTCTGGTGTTATTTTTTGCCACCGACGGGCACTATCGTGATCTAAGTCACACATGATCAATAGCAATAATTAATTAGGTACTAAATATTATAAATAAAAATATTATTATAATTAAAGCCGATTGTGAATGTTTGATATAACCTCCAGTCTTCTGCCCCTGCTAGAAAACCGGACGGTTAACATTCGTTAAAGAGGGTTGGAAATAAGGGAACACAATTTGATCGGTGCTCATTATTAGGAGCTTTTAATTTGATCAGTGAATTTGTCTATGTTATTGCTATGACATTTTGATTGGTTAGTGTCCAAATTTGATCAGTCATTTCTGATCACTGACCCTTATTTCCGCCCCTGTAATATAGTTTTGACTCTAAGCGTGCTACATTTATTTAAATTTGGTCTTTGGTTTCTTGGTGTAACCATATAGTATTAAATGGTAGAGTAATAGTCAGTCGATTTGATGTAAGCTAGTAAGATGGTGTATACCTTGTTTATAAGAGGTGGTTTAGGATTTAATATAGAAGCCAACGACAGAGGGACATTTAAGTTTTTGAGCTCGTTTTCCAGTGTACGGCGATAGGGATCATGTTTTGGGCATTTGAGTATAAAATGTTCTATCGTTTCTTCTTCGTTGTTGCATGAGGTGTATAGTGGTGATGTGTTTTTTATTAGCTTAGAGAGGTGTGATTTTAGTCCTGTTTTGTCTAGTCTTAATCTTGTGATGATGCGGTCGTCACGTTTACTGTCTAGCTGGAATCCACAACTCCTTCTTTTCCCCTTATCTAGGATACTATGTAACCATCTACCTCGGTTTTCTTCGTTCCATTCCTTTTCCCATTTACTATCTATTCTGGTTTTAATGATAGAATTCAGTTCTTTGGTTCCTAGTCCTATATGCACGTCAGGTGCAGTTTTCGTGAGGCTGTCTTTGGCTGTCCTATCGGCGGCTTCATTTCCCCTAACGTCCACGTGGGCGGGAATCCAAGCTAAAATGGCGTCAATGTCATTGTCTCGTATTTGTGTACATAAAATTTCTATTTCGTGTATGAGGTCAGGTCTGCTGTCGGATTTGGAGTTCTCTATAGATACCAGTCCGCTTAAGGAATCGCTAAGAATAACGTTGGAAACCGGTCGGTTCTGAAGAACCCATTCGAGGGCCTTGATTATGGCGACTAATTCAGTGGTGTATACAGACATATTGTCTGGTAGTTTGAAACCTTCGTGAATGTCAAGTTCTGGTATAACGAATTAATGCAGGTCCTGTATTGTGACTTGTGTTTTTGGAGCCGTCTGTATATATTTTCAAGCGATTTTTCTAATGTGTGTCAATATATTCGAGGGCAGTGACCCTTATATGCTCTGGGTTGTCCTGTTTGGTGATGTAGCTATGTATATTCGTGTCCACGTGTGGTGTGATTAGTTGCCATGGTGGTCTATTGACCTTATCAGTGTCAGAGATACAAGAGATAGGAATGTCGTGTTCTTTGAATAATCGTTCTATCGTGTAACCGAGTGGTGCGGAGTCTTTTCCCCATTTCGTTTTTAGGTATTCGTATTCGGTTTTTGGGCCAAAATATTTGTGCCATGGGTGGTTTTCGCCCTTGGCTATTGTTTTCCCTGCATATTTCATTGACAGCTCTTCTCGTCTTAAATGTAAGGGTTTTTCATTAGTTTCTATTTGTAGACTACATAGAGGAGTTCCTTTGATATTCTGCCTTTTCGTGGCTATTTTTAAGGCCGAATACTGAATGCTGTCTATTCTTTTTAACTGGGTCTTGCATGCTGATTGGTAGGCGATCGAACCATAGTCTATTTTGAATCTGATGAGTGTTTGATATAATTTGATTAAGCTATGTTTATTGGCCCGATACACACCTCATAAGATTCAGGTCTTTGTTACACCGAATAATTAATTGGTCGATGTGGTCTTTCCAAGTGAATTTTCGGTCGAAGATCATACCTAGGTATTTGACACTATTCTTAAACTCGATTTTCTGGCCTCCTAGTGATAGCGTGATGTCTGTGTTTTGTTTATTTGAGAATAGCACACCGGTAGTTTTGACAGCTGAAAATTTGAATCCCCATTTATCGGCCCAGTCGCTAACTGTATTTAGTACCTTTTGCATTATACTTGTTAATTTTTTTATCGAGCCAGCAGATTTCCACATGGCAGCATCGTCAGCAAAAAGTGATTGTTCAATTTCAGGATGTTTTGTGTCAATTTCGTTGGCCAGGCCATTAATCAGGATGTTAAAAAGGGTGGGGCTTATGACGCTGCCCTGTGGGGTGCCGTTATCTAGCTGGTGGTCCATGGATATGGTGTTACCAATACGAACTTTGAAGTTTCGGTCATGAAGAAATTTTTTTATCCAGTGTTGTATCCTGCCCTTAATTCCTAGGTTGTTTAATTGGGTGATAATCCCGTCCTGCCATACAAGGTCAAATGCCTTTTCTATATCCAAGAAAATGGCTAATGTATATTGGTGTTTGGCATTACCCTTTTTGACTGAGTGTTGGAGCTTTGTGTTTTGTTTAACAGGTTGTTGCTTTCCAGGTGATATTCAAGTCTATTTTTGACCATGGTTTCCATAATTTTGCATAAATTTGACGTCAGTGAGATCGGCCTATATGACTTACTGTCTGATGGGTCTTTACCAGGTTTTGGTATTGGGATAACAATAGATGATTTCCATTTGTTCGGGAGTTGTTTGGTCTTCCAGCTCACATTAATTAGTTTTAGAATTAGTTCCTCAGTGTTGTTTGGTAGATGCTTTAGGATTGTATTACAAGCGTCTAGTCCGTCATTCATGATCCAGCCGTCGTCCATTAGAGAATATCCGCGTCCATAATCCAAAGACCTATTTCATATTCCATATAACAGTATTAGCACCAAATTCAAAAAGACAATCATAGTATACATAAACATAGGCTTGTTTCCTGCAAGAGAGAAGCGGTCAACAGTTTTCAATGATGCCGGCAAGACATCATGATGCTCCAAAAATATCAAATCCGTATCGCTGATCAGTATTCTTAATCCATAATATTCGTTGTAAAGTCGTCATCTAAAGAATGATGTATCTCAGTCACGCTTTGATTGTGACTGTTCATATGAGTACCATGAGGATCTTGAAGTACATGGGTTCATACGGCCCCTAACCCCGGGTTAAGCGGAATCAGACACAAGTTACGAAACGTAGCGCCATAGATCTTGCCCGCTACGTTCGTATTTTGCTATCAGCATGCGATATGTATCGCCAAATTTGAGAAACTTTGAGTGGAGGCGCTTGGTGGAATAGCCCTGTTTTATAAGTGTCTGCAACAATGTTTTGTGACGTTGATTAAAATCATCACATCTAACACAGGATCTAGCAAATGCTACTAAGCGAGATATGTATACGCCATATGCAGGTCCCACTGGAATATTACTATCCAGAAAGGGATAATTTACGATGTCGAAATTGTAATAATCTCTTTTGTCATAAAGTCGACGAGAGAGAATGCCCGCTTCATTTTTATAGAGATAGAGTTTGTCTTCGCCGGTTGAACTTTCTTTTTTAGAGTGTAAAGCTTTTCTGTATTCATTGATATTAAAGTCTCCGTTAAGGTAGTTTTCTATATAATCATTTGTGTCATTTTCCAGGATCGTTTCTTGTTTGATTTTTCTGAATTCTGGTTTCAGGTTGCTATCGCTACTGTTTGATGCGAATGATTCAGCAAGATATTCTGCCTTTTCGAGATTAGTTCTCTTTGTTTTGTTTAGTACAGGTATTGTGTTAGTTGCTTTCCCTTGAATTGCATCGGGTTCTGTAATCCGATGTGATATCATGGGGTACTGTAATCCGATGTGATTGCATGGGGTACTGTAATCCGATGTGATTGCATGGGGTACTGTAATCCGATGTGATTGCATCGGGTACTGTATTCCGATGTGATATCATGGGGTACTGTAATCCGATGTGATTGCATGGGGTACTGTAATCCGATGTGATTGCATGGGGTACTGTAATCCGATGTGATCGCATGGGGTACTGTAATCCGATGTTATCGCATGGGGTGTTCATCCCACAACTGTTTCAACAATCTATGTTTTCTTGGATGTCCATGTTTTCTTGGATGTCCATGTTTTCTTGGATGTCCATGTTTTCTTGGATGTCCATGTTTTCTTGGATGAGCCAAAGATATCTTGGGTGAGCAAAAGATAATAGATATGTCTTATTTACTTCAGCTTGACAGTAACCCCATGATTTGTTGGAGTACACTTTACAGTGTCCCAAGTATTTCAGGGGGGAAAAGCAGAAGAATGAAGTCAAGACACTGAACCATTATCATCATCGGCATCTGTAGCTTCTTCCCATATTTCAGCATTCCTCAGATGTCTGTCAGGTCCCAGGAGCCCTCTGTTCAGGAGGTGTGGGCTTGTCTGGCTCACCAGAGCAAGTCCCAGAAATTCTCAGAGTTCACTCTTTTATACACTCCAGCCACTAGCCTCTAACCCAAAATGTCGAAAATACCAAAAGCGTACTATTGTTAAAACTACTTGGAGAATCTGCGCAATTATCAGATATTTGTGACAGATATTAAATATACTTTACACAGTGATACAATTTATCCAAGATATACATCAACTTTTATCTGAAATAAAATACGAACGTCTGGTTCAGAGAGTATCACTATCAAAACAACATGGCTGCCTCCGTACAGAGAAGAATAAATTATGCATCTTTTATCATCAATAACTACTGGAATACATCAAACCACAGTTTGTCATGCCATGAATTACAAAGGTAGTACATGCTTCTAGCTTCGTTATGTGAATAAATCAGTGTAACTTCATTAAATAACAATCTACAGCTAAAAAACTATGGCCATGTGGCACAAACGAAGTATCTCATTTCAACAACAACATGCACTGCAGGTCTGCAGATATCCTCGGAATATTCGCTATCACTGTGAATTATCTGAAATGAACTACAAATGTCAGAACTGCAATTAGAGAACACACAAGAGAGATATTCTACAGAACAACAACTTATGATAAAAAATGCATACAAACCCAGTAAATTGATGCTCGTCTCAATATTCATTTATTCGAGTAAAACAATATTTTTGTGTACCTTTACTGAAACAAAACACATTAATTTTGAAGGAATACGAGGAAAACATAACTTCCCAGTTAAACCCTAATGTCATCCAATTTTAATTTACTCATGATGCCCTATTCCGAGTGTTATGCTACAGGCTCAAAATAACTCCAGTATCATAAGCTATAACTGCGCTATGTTACAGCTCTCAACATTTGTTCATTTTGGAGCACCAGGGAAAAGTTCTCTGAGAAGGAAGTGGGGTGGCTGAAACCACCTAAACCAATTAGGTTTGCATAATCGCCTGTGTAAAAGGACACAATCATCCCTTATCCATGTAAAACTTGACAATTCAGCTTTCCATCTCGTAAAATGGAAAAAGATGGAAATGCTCAAGGCTTGCCAGGTTAGTTTTTCTGGGTATTCTTGCATTTACCAGGTTTACCCCATGTTGAAGCGTTTACTCCATCAAACGTCCTCGATGCTCATCCATTAACATCCGATGAGTTATTTGTTTGAGCTGATCTGTCATCAGAGCTTCCGACCTAGCGTATCTAATTCCGCTTAAGCCGGTGCTAGGGGCCGTGTGGATACTTCATAATCTCCATATGAACCGTTACAATAAAAGCGCGGCTGAGATACTAAGGCTACGTCCGAGAATCCACTGCATTCTTGGGTCTGCATGTTTGGTGCAGAGGGAAGCTTTCCTGTTGAGTCATATGGTTGATTTTTAGTTGCCAGACGTAGTCAATGCCTCCCACCTCTTGCTCCAATTTCAATCTTTCTACTTTCAAGTTTGAGAGATGAATATAGCTGAATTAACAAGTGTTACATGGGCCGGGGACTCGTGTTTAGTTCTACGCGTCTCTGTGTGTTCATTTGTGCCCATCGTATATAACAGTTTTGGACGGGAGGATAGGAAACTTCATCTGAAGAGTGTGAGGGTGAACGTCAAAAAAAACAATCCCAAAAAAGGCATCTTACGTCTGTTGGAGGCCGGGATTTTTTTCTGGAAGGCCGTGAAATTACGTGGGGATAGCTAAAAGAGCTATATGGTCAGAGAAGGGACTCTCAAATGAAGAAGCAATAAAAAAGGCATCCAACACCCAAACAGAACCGGGAACATGCAACATACAATTCACATGTTTTTGCACTGGTCTATATATTGCCATTGAGTGGGCACAGCGTTGGTCGAATGTTCATGGGACTTTATCAGAATGGCTGTAGGATTATCAAGGGTGAAAATAGGGTCGCGCAATCTTTTTTTAGTCAATAGGCTGTCAAACATTTTCAGGATAGCTAAAGGGTCCTGAGAGAGTGAATAGACACAGGAAAGGGACCGGAAAGTGCATTTAACGCCAATTGAGGGGCAGGAACATAAAATTAACATTAAAATAACACGTGTACTACTATTCATCCATCGCCATTGACATGATTGAGAGTGCTTAGGATGATTTCATGTTCAGAGGCAGATTGGGGGTAGGGGTCTAAAACTACATCTAATATATTCCACTTGGTGCCAAGACCATTACATTTACATGTGCATGGTTCAGCACCCGAGCATTACTCTAATTATATGCCGGTGGTGCATGTACACGGTACGAAAAATGATACTGATTAGGGAGGAACCTGTGTTCAATTGTTATTGGTGGATTCAGCTTCACCCTCGTCCCCCCTCCCCCCCCTTCCAAATGAACTTTTCTCTGGTGCTCGCAACTGTTAAGAGCTAGCACTTTGTGTCTTTATAACAAATCAAATTAGGGCCATTTTATTCTCGGAAAAGAGCATCATGGGTAAATTCAGATTTGACGAAACGGTGGTGTAGCTTGAAAATTTAGTTTTTGGAGTATTTTCTTCAAAATTGATGTATTTTCTACGAAAAAGTGACCAATAATATTTTATATCACATCAGATGATTATTTCCTAATTTACAAGGCAATTTAGGCGAAGAACATTGCACAAGTAAAAAGTTTGAAAAATCGATCCTCAATAAAATCGCTTATTTTTATAATATGACGTCACTGTGACATCATCATAGAGGCCATCTTGAATTTTGTTACATTTTCTGGTAGCACTGGAATCGAAGATATAGTGTGGCAAGTTTCAGCTTCCTGGCCTCAAGGATAACGAAAATAATGAAGCTATTGGTGAGCTATCTTTTTTTTCATTGGTAATATTTTTCCTTAGATGCCCTTTTGGGGGCCAGAGGGCGTCACACGATCCAAAGTAATGGGCACCCCTTCCGATATTGTTTTGTATACCTCAAGTGATGGATGTGCCAAGCTTGGTGCTTGGGTGCAGCGTGTCACGATCTTTTTGCTGAGCCACCTCACTATTGTCCGTTTGACGTTTTTCTAGGTGACACCAGTCGGACCACGAGCGCTTCAAAATGAGACCCCGCTCGGCCCATTTGGACCAGGTATGGTCTATTTAGTCTCCAAAACGTCCACTTCAAACGGTCTTTTTCTAGTGCTCCACGACTGCACATGCGCAGGTCGACGGCACTTCTAATACAAACCACGTCAGTCGGACTCTGCCCCACGAGCGCTTCAAATGACACGCCACACGGGCAACGGATAGTCCACCTCGACCCCAAAACGTCCACCCAAGGCCTGCCCAGTGCGAACATACGCGGAGATTCCCAGACAATCTCGGAGATTCGCGGACACTTTCGAAGATTTCCGCACCTTTCCGCATGCGCTTTCCGTCTCCTCCACAACCAGCCACAAAAGAAGTTCAAGTTGCCTCCAAATCTCCTTTCTGTACTACTAACCTAAAACATTAGCTCCTCTGTGATGTCCCTCCCTCTTCTCCCCCACTCCACCACTCATGGCGAGACAACATTTCAAGCCAGTAGCATAAATTATAATTTCATCATCCCAAGTTGAAATTTGAAATTTCTCTTCTGAAAAAACATAAACAGGGAAATGGAACAATTCGATTTAAAACTTATTTTATTTTAAAATTTCGAGTTTTATTTAATGGAGCAGAGTGAAAAAAGAAAATAATTATAAACATTTAAGATATATATTGCCTGGGAGGCTGAAATTATTTATGCTACAGGCTTGAAGTTTTGTTGTCGCGCGAGGGATGGTTCCTGTAGGAACATCACACAGAAGCATCCAAACGCCAGTAGCTGGCTTTAGAAGTTTCTAGCAATGAATCGACAATTCTGTAAAAGTTGTGCGATTTACTGATAACAATAGTCCCCCCTCCCTGGTTTTCTTAAACTAGCGAATTCCATTGTTCAATACAACCACACCTTTCCCATTAAGTTTGAAATGTCATTAATGGGGAGCTAGGATTTTTACCTGCGGCACGCAGGTCTACGGGAGGCTCGCGTTGTTGTTCTTGTTCTTGTTCTTGTTGTTCTTGTGACTTTTTGAAATGCGCATGCGCTAAGAGAGTGTGATCTCTGCCACACTTTTCTTTTCAACCTCCGATCTCACATGACAACACTGTCTTCAAGCGCGTTTGAATTCATTTGCAACTATATTCGGTGGAATGAATTATTGCTTCGTTAATTATTATATATGAGAATAGTGTGAATAACGTCAAAGGACCTACGAAGTAGGGTAGGCATTAGGACTCCGACACGCACTGAACTCTTGGACCCCCAGTTGAAATCCTGCCAATATTAAGATGGGCACGGCCCAAGTTAGAATCACCAGTGATTTTAATCAAAAATCACCAGAAATTTTCATCAAAAGTAGGTCCACTCGAAACATGCTGGCAACAGTCCCCTAATGCACCTTCATGCCCAGTGTGAATAACGTCACAGGACATAAGAAGTAGGGTAGGCATTAGGACTCCGACGCACGCTGAACTCTTGGACCCCCAGTTGAAATCCTGCCTATATTAAGATGGGCACGGCTCAAGTTAGATTCACCAGTGATTTTAATCAAAAATCACCAGAAATTTTCATCAAAAGTAGGTCAGCTCGAAACATGCTGGTAACAGTCCCCTGATGCACTTTAATGCCAAAAATCAAGGTTCTAATATCAACGGTAACACTCAGATATAACATATCTCTCAGATATAACATATATATAAATATTAATATTCATGTCACTGTTCCATTGTTTCTCTAGTTGTATTCCTCTTAAAATTTTGTACTCTGCCTTTGACTGGTGTTTGTACAATAAAATCTTGAATCTTGAATGCTTATTTTGCCGACGAAAGGATTCAGATGGACTCACTCATTACCGGACAATTTCAAATGATAGCCCACTTCGAAGAGACAGAAATGACTATGTAGTATTTAATGAGTTGGACACCCCTGCGCGCGAACAATACCTCGCAGTCGTGCAGTTATATTGTGCACTTTCGGTTGCATGACATTTGGCAAATAGCTATTTTGAATGATTCTCTTTCAGAACACAGCCTCTCTATCCTCATTCTCGCAAGCCAGGGCCTTGATTCGCTGGTATTGATGTTCCCGTCCTCTTCCGCACTCAGAATCCCTTTAGAATAGCATTAATCACTTCCGTAAATTCAATACTTATGTGTATCAGCAGACAATGCGCAGAAACATATTACATTTGACATCATTCTCTCAAGTCGGAGCCCATTTCTGCTAGAATTTACTGGTTCTATACAAAATTTACGTTACTTTGTCAATCAGTTTACGTCATATATAGCAGATACTGACCATAAAAACGATGTTGACCTCGTGGCCAAAAGCTAGGGCCTTTGTTTTCCTGGAGGGGTTTTCGAGTTTGATTTTGATACTTAGATACCTTTCGCATTGACTTTAACTTAGCAGTCATTTTCGCGAATGCAACAATTTGATGTATCAAAAGATAATAACGAGAATTCGACATCATTCTCTTACACACAGACCTTGTTTAGTGAACTAGCTCCGAAACTTCGCACTTGAATCACCTTCGAAATGACAAACATATTCGCAAATTGAGTATAGGAAGATATCCATAGATACTGACTAGAAATGTTTCTTGTTTGCAGAATTTGATTTTAAAGAAAAGAAATTAATAAAATTAGCAACCTTCGAAAAGGCTTGGCCGAACATGTCAGATGAGATGATATTTCCTAAGAATGAAATAGTTAATCATTTATATAGAAGAAGCAAACCATGTCTTGGTATTGACTTGCTGCGTGGAAAAGAGTGGCAAGGAATTTAGTTCGCAGATGATAACGAACGTAAATGCAGAAACCTAATTAATTATTTTAATCGAATATCAAGACTGTAACAGGCCTCAATTTGAATAGTGAAAAAGTGTCATTATGCCTCTTGGACAGTTCGATAAAGCCTTAAATCCCATTCCGTAGTTTCACAGATCGAAGTGATAGACCTGATACTAAATTTATTGAAAAATAACTTTGAAGGAAATATAAATTTTCCATTTTGATCGGCAAATTAAGCGAGAAGGGAGACTGAAGAGCGCAGATTTTCGCGCTATGACTAAATCCTCGAAATTTGTTTGGATTTCCAAATATTTGAAAGCCTTTTTGATTTGCAAAAAGTAACGACTGAACCGAATGTTTTGAAACTTGGCATATACGATATTTGTACCAAAACATTGCCAAAGCGATCATGGTGAGTTCGTCTGTCAATTCAGTATAGACGGCACGGCCGAGTCAATATCGTCGGATTTTGAATGGGGAAAGTGAATATATATATATGGTATCAGAACTATTACGCAATCCCTACAATTGTGGGTTACAAGTTGAAAATTACTTCCCTTGGCATAAAAACACTGGCAGATGGCGCTTTTTTCTACAATTACCACTACCTCCGCTGATGTCTTTCACTGTATTATTGCCACTGCCGCAGGTTTTGACTACAATGTAGTCATTTCTCACTTGTTACATCTTCATAAGGTCAAAGTTTCTTTTTGAGCCAAGTCGAAACCTTGACCAGCATGCAAAGCAGACCGCGTTCCGCCCAATTTCAGGTCACAAACCACTCTAAAAAACAGCCTTATGTTTAATATGCAGTAAATCGCCTGTGCACATTTTGACAAAACTATATTCCCTGAAATTCGTCGCTTCAAATGATCCACCACGCCAAGTAGCCTGATTTTCTGCTCAAAACATATAAAAAGTCAGTATACATTCGCTACCATATTTTTTTCGAGATACAGCTGCCAGAAATTAGGTCTTTCCGCCCGAGACAATCAAAGCGAATATTGGAGGTGGGCAATCAAACTGGCTCCCTATTAAATTTTTATAGGTTGTTTGGATTTGTTTGTTTTTTTATTTTTTATTTTTTTTAGTGTTGAATTTTCTAGAAACATTTTAAAATATATCACAAACCTTTTCTCGCCCAGTCAGGGATAATTTCCAATCAAATTCCAGCTCGGTCAATACTTGGATGGGTGACCGGTGATGTACTGGCTGGGCTGATCAGTGTCCAGGGTAATAGGAACTGTGAGCACTCCCGTGTTCTGGCACATGTAAGCACCGTCGTGATATGACTGAAACAAGGTTGAACACGACTCTAAACCCTACTACTCACTCACCGAAAATAAAGTCGTGATGGTTTGTGACCTTCATTGTATACAAATCTGTTGTCACATGAGTAGTAGGGAGGGCGTAAATCCACGCGAGTTTTCCAGGGAGGTAACTCTTGGTTCCCTTTTTTCCAGGGGGCGCCACCAGCTCAAGGTCACGTGGAGGTCAAAAGTAGTTCCGGCAACCTGTAACCTTTGTATTCCTCCGCGGACAGAACGTAGTCCCATGTCAACCAAGTGACTTTCAATGTTAATGTACACGGGGAATGCCTAAAAAGAGTATGGGAATAGACGTTTTGTGACAGGGGTGGGTCCCTAGTGGACCGAATGGGTCGAGTGAGGTGTCAAAGTGAAGCGCTCCTCTAGGGCCATTCAGTCATGGGTGGGTGCATGTAAAATTAGGATTTTTTCCCGAAACTATAAAAAGCGGAACACGGACTTTACCCCTAAACTAGGGGAAACCCCCTATCAACTCTAGCCAAAAGGGCTAATATCGGTCTCCGGGCTTATCGGGGCCTGCCTATCAAGTCAATGGGGTGGGTGCATGTAAAATTAGGATTTGTTCCCGATACTATAAAAAGCGGAACACGGACTTTACCCCTAAACTAGGGAAAAACCCCTATCAACTCTAGCCAAAAGGGCTAATATCGGTCCCCGGGCTTATTGGGATCTGGTGGGTGGATGTAAAATTAGGATTTTTTCCCGAAACTATAAAAAAGCGGAACACGGACTTTACCCCTACAATAGGGGTCTGTATTATACAATATAAGGGAAAATGCCTGTATGGGGTATGGGGATGGTCAATTTTTTTCGTGGGCTTTACTATGGCTTGTGGGGTCTCGTTTTTCTCGTTTCGCCAAGAAAATGAGAATGGTAAGGGTCCCGGAGCGAATCGGTGAAATTTTTGGGAAAAGTCACCGAGGTCTGTATATAGGCATATAGGCTGGCTATATGGGGGTATAGGTTCAACCTGGGAAATTCACACACGTTCATTGTGATATGGGTTGCTTGGATTTGTTTTTCACGTCTCGTCATTTAGAACACGATGGGAAGGGTCCCGGAGCGAAACGGTGAAATTTTTGGAAAAGTACCATATAGCCCATATAGCTCCATACTGGCTATGGGGATATAGGTCCATTCTGGGAAATTCACACACGTTCATTGTGATATGGGTTGTGGGGTCTTGTTTTTCTCGTCTCGTCATTTAGAACACGATGGGAAACGGTGAAATTTTTGGAAAAAGCTCACCGAGGCCTGGGTAGGCCCATAGGCTGGCTATGGGGTATAGGTCCAACCTGGGAAATTCACACACGTTCATTGTGATATGGGTTGTTTGGTCTTGTTTTTCACGTCTCGTCATTTAGAACACGGTGAAAGTTTTGGAAAAAGTTCACCGAGGCCTGGGTAGGGCCATAGGACTATACTGCATGGCTATGGAGGTATAGGTCCATACGGGTGAACGTTTTGGGGTCTAGGTGAGCCCCTTATGATCCTATGGTGTCGTATGAGGTCTTATTTTGTAGCTCCCGTAGAGTTTGTAATGTATCAACTAATGGTTCGTCCGTGTGCAATAGTCTGCGCATGCGCAGTCTGGCCGTAGTATAGAAAGCAGACATGTTGGGGGGTATGTGGGGGGGGTGTGTTTGGGGTAGAGATGGACCACTATGGGTCCAAACGGATTGTGGGAGGTGTCAAAGTGAAGCTTGTGTGGGGTAGAGTCAGAATGGCGTGTTTTGAAGTGCAAGTCGCGTCAATCTGCGCATGCGCAGTTGGGTGTAGTAAGGAAAGTGGCCATTTTGGGAGTGCGTGGAGGTGTGTTTGGGGTAGAGAGGGACCATCCTTGGTCCGATTGTGTCGTGGGAGGGGTCATCTTGTAGCTCTCGGGGTGTACATCTCGATTTGAGGGATGTTCACGTCATCTGTGACGTCATCGGTGACGTCATCAGTAGGAGTAGTAGCGAAAGTGGGCATTTTGGGGCACTGAAGGAAGGTATTTGGTGTAGAGATGGACCATCCATATCTGTCACACATTATACCACATCTTTGTTGTGTTATACCACATCTGTCCTGCATTATACCATATATGTCCTGTATTATACCATACCTGCCCTATGTTGTACAATATCTGTACTGTATTATACCAAATCTGTCCTGTATTGTACCATATTTGTTCTCTATTATACCATATATGTCCTGTATTATACTAAATCTGCCCTGTATTATACAGTATCTGTCTTCTGTTATACCAAATCTGTGCTGTCTTATACCAAATCTGTGCTGTATTATACAATATCTGTCCTGTGTTATACCATATCTGTGCTGTATTATACAGTATCTGTCCTGTATTATACAATATCTGTCCAGTATTCTGCAATATTTGTTCTGTATTATACCAAATCTGTCCTGTATTATACAGTATCTGTCCTGTATTGTACCATATATGTCCTGTATTATACCATATCTGCTCTGTATTATACAATATTTCTCCTCTATTATACCATATCTGTGCTGCATTATACCATATCTGTCCTGTATTGTACCATATATGTTCTGTATTATACCAAATCTGTGCTGTATTATACAATATTTGCCCTCTATTATACCATATCTGTGCTGTATTATACCATATCTGTCCTGAATTATACCATATCTGTGCTGTATTATGCAATATCTGTCCTGTGTTATACAATATCTGTCCTATATTATACCAAATCTGTCCTGTTTTGTACCATATTTGTCCTGTATTATACAATATATGTTCTGTATTATACCAAATCTGTGCAGTATGATACAGTATCTGTCCTGTATTATACCAAATCTGTGCTGTATTATACAATATATGTTCTGTATTATACCAAATCTGTCCTGTATTATACGGTATATGTCCTGTATTATACCAAATCTGTGCTGTATTATACCATATCTGTCCTGTATTGTATCATATATGTCCTGTATTATACAATATATGTTCTGTATTGTACAATCGGATAGCCGTTGTCGTGAATAACAACAAGTTCAGCAATGTTCATACAGTTTATTATCCCTAATGTTACATCATACCCAGGCTGGGGGAGCCGCCCTGGGCATGTTTGGTATGTTCACAGCAAAACAAATTGAAATATCAAACACCATGTTTTATTATTTAACGCACCGTCACATTAGATACAAGTGTTTACTGAGCTCAAGTCAACGATCAGCATGTAGACATATAGAGTATGTACGGCATGTTATGGTATTCATCAGTGCATGAGTGACGCATTCAGCCGATGGGGGTGGTCGGTCAGCTTGGTAACGAAAAACGTAACATTGGTCACACTCTCCACTGTCCACTTGGTGCTGGGGCGTTGTTGTTGGGCCCATTCCAAGGGATCCACGGTGTCCAGTTTCTCCAGCATCGTCTCTAGCGACACTCGGTTAATGATGGTAAACGGTTGGTCAAATACCTGGATGTTCCTGCTCGGGTAAAAGTATCGGACTTGGACTGTCTCCTTATGCTGCAGCACATAACCAAACGCCAGATTCAATTGAAGGCCGTAGTTTGGTCGTTGAAGATGGCTTTCACGTAGCTACGTAGACGGGCGAGGTCAGTCAGTCGGAAATTGTAGATATCTTGAATAGGGCGATGACAGTTGAAACATTGCCGTATCATGGACCAATGGCGCCGATAGATGTCACTCACTGGATGGGCGTCCTGTAACAGATCGCTAGGAACATTTATGGGCTCGTCCAGAAAATGTTCGATGTTGTCAGGCGTATGACTCGAAACCGTACCGGTGGGGTCCGGCTGGATATCCAGGCTCTTCTGAACTGTGGGTATAGGCGGGCTCTCCGTCATCGCATCACCAGTGGCGTTCGTCTCCCCGCGCTCATCTTCACTGGGTCTGACCTTCCGCGGCTCCTCTTCAGTGGAAAGTTGTCGCCCAAACCTCGTCCATGCGAAGGATGTGGTCGGCTTTTCAAACTGACCAGTCAGTTGCTGCGACACCAACGCACACGACACCCTGTTCCGCAGCCACGTTTGCAGGTAGAAGAGCCCGGAGGCACCAATATCGAGACAGGGGGAACTCCCGCCCATCGCACGAGGGCCGATCATGATGTCGCCCTAATTCAACAGTCAAATTCCGACTACAAGACCTTGGGCCAGATTTTGTACGACGTGGAGGGCAAAGTACACTTCGTGGACGAACCCATAAATGTTCCTAGCGATCTGTTACATGACGATCATCCAGTGAGTGACATCTATCGGCGCCATTGGCCCATGATCCGGCACTGCTTCCACCGTCATCGCCCTATTCAAGATATCTACAATTTCCGACTGACCGACCTCGCCCATCTACGCAGCTACGTGGAAGCCATCTTCAACGACCAAAGTACGACCTTCAAGTTGAATCTGGCGTTTGGTTATGTGCTACAGCATAAGGAGGCAGACCAAGTCCGATACTTTTACCCGAGCAGTAGCATCCGGGTATTTGACCAACCGTTTACCATCATTAACCAGGCGTCGCTAGAGACGATGCTGGAGAAACTGGACACCATGGATCCCTTGGAATGGGCCCAACAACAACCCCCCAACACCCAGTGGGTCGTAGAGAGGATGACCAATGTCACGTTTTTCGTCACCAAGCTGACCGACTACACCATAGGCTGAATGCTTCACCCATGCACTGATGAATACCATAACATGCCATACATACTCTATATTTCTACATGCTGATCGTTGACGGTACGGAGGTGACCGAAGAGACACGGAGGTGACCGAAGATGTCACGGAGGTCACCGAAGAGAAACGGAGATCCATCCGGGTTTACACGGAAACAGCCGGGTAGTTACGGAGGTGACCGAAGAGACACGGAGGTGTCCGAAGATGTCACGGAGGTGCCCGAAGAGACACGGAGGTTACCGAAGATGTCACGGCTCGGCCCTCGACTTGGGGATAGTTGGACTGAGTGTGCTAAAAATAGATCACCAGCTAGCCTGCTATAAAAGGGAAGCGGCCTTGCCGTTTCATTAGACACTCTGTCAACCACCAAGATGTTCACTTGCACAACTTGCCAGAAGCAGTTTACTCGTCTGCACGACTTGCACCGCCACAAGGCCTCCACCCACAACGATGCACGGTATACTTGTATAACCTGCGCACGGTCATTTAATCGGAAGGATCATTTACTGCGCCACGAGCGCTCATTCCACGAGGGCGCGACGGAACACTGTAAGGATTGTGGTCAACTCTTCAAACGACGCAGTCAGTTAAGACGCCATCAGCGTTTGATTCATGCCCCGTCTCTACGGTTTGGGCGACAGCTTTCCACTGAAGAGGAGCCGCTGAAGGTCAGACCCAGTGAAGATGCGCCCGGGGAGACGAACGCCACTGGTGATGCGATGACGGAGAGCCCGCCTATACCCACAGTTCAGAAGAGCCTGGATATCCAGCCGGACCCCACCGTTACGGTTTCGAGTCATACGCCTGACAACATCGAACATTTTCTGGACGAGCCCATAAATGTTCCTAGCGATCTCTTACAGGACGCCCATCCAGTGAGTGACATCTATCGGCGCCATTGGTCCATGATACGGCAATGTTTCAACCGTCATCGCCCTATCCAAGATATCTACAATTTCCGACTGACCGACCTCGCCCGTCTACGTAGCTACGTGGAAGCCATCTTCAATGACCAAACTACGGCCTTCAGATTGAATCTGGTGTTTGGTTATGTGCTGCAGCATAAGGAGACAGTCCAAGTCCGATACTTTTACCCGAGCAGGAACATCCAGGTATTTGACCAACCGTTTACCATCATTAACCGAGTGTCGCTAGAGACGATGCTGGAGAAACTGGACAAGGTGGATCCCTTGGAATGGGCCCAACAACAACGCCCCAACACCAAGTGGACAGTGGAGAAGGTGGCCAATGTTACGTTTTTCGTTACCAAGCTGACCGACCACCCCATCGGCTGAATGCTTCACCCATGCACTGATGAATACCATAACATGCCGTACATACTCTATATGTCTACATGCTGATCGTTGACTTGAGCTCAGTAAACACTTGTATCTAATGTGACGGTGCGTTAAATAATAAAACATGGTGTTTGATATTTCAATTTGTTTTGCTGTGAACATACCAAACATGCCCAGGGCGGCTCCCCCAGCCTGGGTATGATGTAACATTGGGGATAATAAACTGTATGAACATTGCTGAACTTGTTGTTATTCACGACAACGGCTATCCGATTGTACAACACAGAACATATATTGTATAATACAGGACATATATGGTACAATACAGGACAGATATGGTATAATACAGCACAGATTTGGTATAATACAGGACATATACCGTATAATACAGGACAGATTTGGTATAATACAGAACATATATTGTATAATACAGCACAGATTTGGTATAATACAGGACAGATACTGTATAATACAGCACAGATTTGGTATAATACAGAACATATATTGTATAATACAGGACAAATATGGTACAAAACAGGACAGATTTGGTATAATACAGGACAGATATTGTATAACACAGGACAGATATTGCATAATACAGCACAGATATGGTATAATTCAGGACAGATATGGTATAATACAGCACAGATATGGTATAATAGAGGGCAAATATTGTATAATACAGCACAGATTTAGTATAATACAGGACATATATGGTACAATACAGGACAGATATGGTATAATGCAGCACAGATATGGTATAATAGAGGAGAAATATTGTATAATACAGAGCAGATATGGTATAATACAGGACATATATGGTACAATACAGGACAGATACTGTATAATACAGGACAGATTTGGTATAATACAGAACAAATATTGCAGAATACTGGACAGATATTGTATAATACAGGACAGATATTGTATAATACAGCACAGATATGGTATAACACAGGACAGATATTGTATAATACAGCACAGATTTGGTATAATACAGCACAGATTTGGTATAATACAAGACAGATACTGTATAATACAGGGCAGATTTAGTATAACATAGGACAGGTATGGTATAATACAGGACTGTATAATAGAGGGCAGATTTGGTATAATACAGAACAAATATTGCAGAATACTGGACAGATATTGTATAATACAGGACAGATATTGTATAATACAGCACAGATATGGTATAACACAGGACAGATATTGTATAATACAGCACAGATTTGGTATAATACAGCACAGATTTGGTATAATACAAGACAGATACTGTATAATACAGGGCAGATTTAGTATAATACAGGATATATATGGTATAATAGAGAACAAATATGGTACAATACAGGACAGATTTGGTATAATACAGGACAGATATTGTATAACATAGGACAGGTATGGTATAATACAGGACATATATGGTATAATGCAGGACAGATGTGGTATAACGCAACAAAGATGTGGTATAATGTGTGACAGATATGGATGGTCCATCTCTACACCAAATACCTTCCTTCAGTGCCCCAAAATGCCCACTTTCGCTACTACTCCTACTGATGACGTCACCGATGACGTCACATGACGTGAACATCCCTCAAATCGGGATGTACACCCCGAGGGCTACAAGATAACACCTCCCACGACACAATCGGACCAAGGATGGTCCCTCCCTACCCCAAACACACCTCCACGCGCCCCCAAAATGGCCACTTTACTTACTACACCCAACTGCGCATGCGCAGATTGACGCGACTTGCACTTAAAAACACGCCATTCTGACTCTACCCCACACAAGCTTCACTTTGACACCTCCCACAACCCATTTGGACCCATAGTGGTCCATCTCTACCCCAAACACACACCCCACATACCCCCCAACATGCCTGCTTTCTATACTACGGCCAGACTGCGCATGCACAGACTATTGCACACGGACGAACCATTAGTCGATACATTACAAACTCTACGGGAGCTACAAAATAAGACCTCATACGACACCATAGGATCATAAGGGGCTCACCTAGACCCCAAAACGTTCACCCCGTATGGACCTATACCTCCATAGCCATGCAGTATAGGCCTATGGCCCTACCCAGGCCTCGGTGAGCTTTTTCCAAAAATTTCGCCGTTTCGCTCCGGGACCCTTCCCATCGTGTTCTAAATGACGAGACGTGAAAAACAAATCCAAGCAACCCATATCACAATAAACGTGTGTGAAATTCCCAGGTTGAACCTATACCCCCATATAGCCAGCCTATAGGCCTATATACAGACCTCGGTGACTTTTCCCAAAAATTTCACCGATTCGCTCCGGGACCCTTCCCATTGTCATTTTCTTGGCGAAACGAGAAAAACGAGACCCCACAAGCCATAGTAAAGCCCACGAAAAAAATTGACCATCCCCATACCCCATACAGGCATTTTCCCTTATATTGTATAATACAGACCCCTATTGTAGGGGTAAAGTCCGTGTTCCGCTTTTTATAGTTTCGGGAAAAAATCCTAATTTTACATGCACCCACCCCATTGACTTGATAGGCAGGCCCCGATAAGCCCGGGGACCGATATTAGCCCTTTTGGCTAGGTTGATAGGGGTTTTCCCCTAGGGGGTAAAGTCCGTGTTCCGCTTTTTATATTTTCGGGGACAAATCCTAATTTTACATGCACCCACCCCATTGACTTGATAGGCAGGCCCCGATAAGCCCGGAGACCGATATTAGCCCTTTTGGCTAGAGCTGATAGGGGTTTTCCCCTAGTTTAGGGGTAAAGTCCGTGTTCCGCTTTTTATAGTTTCGGGGAAAAATCCTAATTTTACATGCACCCACCCATGACTGAATGGCCCTAGAGGAGCGCTTCACTTTGACACCTCACTCGACCCATTCGGTCCACTAGGGACCCACCCCTGTCACAAAACGTCTATTCCCATACTCTTTTTAGGCATTCCCCGTGTACATTAACATTGGAAGTCACTTGGTTGACATGGGACTACGTTCTGTCCGCGGAGGAATACAAAGGTTACAGGTTGCCGGAACTACTTTTGACCTCCACGTGACCTTGAGCTGGTGGCGCCCCCTGGCGCCCCAGGCGCCCCAGAGGTGAAAGGCGATGGGGCGTCCCCTAAACCTTTAACCTGGGAAAAAGGGCACCAAGAGTTACCTCCCTGGAAAACTCGCGTGGATTTACGCCCTCCCTACTACTCACATGATAACATGTCATGGTCGCGTAAAACAAGTGATCTGATTGGTCAATGTACAAAGGCCATTGTCTTGCTGATTGGCTGAAATTGTGTTCCCCATGAACAAGATTTATTCCCATGTGTACCATCAATAGAGATACCCCTGGTTTTAGCGAGAATGGAGTTTTTATTGCCGCCTAGGGAAGAATACCAGGGAAACGTGGTTTAGTTTTGATGCTGACTCTCATCAACGGAACAATCTCCTGTTAACTGTTAATGGCTTGTTCAATTACAGCTGATGACGCTTAATAATGAATCGATCGTAGCTTTCGGCAAGGTTTGATTTAATACACATCGTATGCTCAATGACCATAGGCACACCAATGAAAGCCTTAGGGACCACGTAACTCCAACACAAGACGTAAGTTGATGTGCGTTAGTACCGTATGTAATGGGTGCAAAACATACAGCCATTTATAACTGGTTGGAAGAATGGGGATATTTAAACCTCGGTTCACAGTATTGATTTTGTGGGATGGCCAATCGGAATCGTTTCGTATAACATATAATTCTAAAAATGGATCATTCTTTGAACAACACAACTCAAAATTATTAAAATTTAATAAGACAAAACGTAAAATTGAGAAGAAATGAATCAAACGATATACCGTGAGTAATGTGCTTTTAACCCCACATGTTCGTCGGTGTGAGATTTCTTTTAATGCGGGCAATTACCAAAAGCAATATTGTGTATTGCATAGCTAATAAATAAGTCTGGTCATACACTGCGAACAAAACTTGTGTTGTTTTTAACACAATCTAGTGCTAAAATGATGTTTTGTGTTAGGAAACAACACCACTTTGTGTTAAATCAACACATCTACACAAAATAGTGTTGATATCAACAGAAATCAGTGTTGATTTTAACACAATTTGTATTATTTTCAACACAATTCTAGTGATAAAATGGCTTCAATACAATTATTTTTTCAGTGTAAGATACCGAAAAGCTGAAAGTATAGGTACATACACGCATTATATGTAAGTGAAGAGATGAACAAATATGTTTCAACAGAAATTGAAAAGGGGCTGTGTAATGGGTTGTGGGTTGTCCTGTATATATATATTTTTTTTCGATATAATTAGTTGAGAATTTCAAGTGACTTTCAATATTTATATTTCAAAACGCTATAGCTCCATTTAATGGAGATGTAATCCTCGCGAGCCAGTGAATCGATCGGGGATGAATATATGAGATTGTATAATAGAGGCCTATAGCGTTGGGCATACCGGTACAGCGTTGCGCACACCGGTTCTTGTCAGATCATCGAAGTTAAGCAACGTTAAGTTCGGCCAATACTTGGATGGGTGACCGGGTGCTGTACTGGCTGGGCTGATCAGTGTCTCGGGTTATAGGAACTGTGAGCACTCTCGTGTTTGGCACATGTATGTAGGCACCGTCGTGATATGACTGAAACAAGGTTGCAAACGACGTTATAAACCCTACTACTCATTCACTGACTCCTTGTATAATAAAGGCAACGACTCGTTCGAATCATCGAACCACCAGGTAAACCCTTTGCGAGGATGGGGAGATATAAGCAGCCTTCGGAATTATAAGGAACAGCAAACAGTCCATTGCTGAATATCAAATATCATTTACCCCCAACCTCCACGACGGCATCTCCTACGCTAGTTGCTCTCAATCTGCTCAGAGATGATACGCATGCGCAGGCTCGACTATCCCAGCCGATTGCACCTCTCCAGCGCCGAATTTCAGTCTGCGCGAACCGAGTCACATGAAATGCCATCGAAAACGGAGAAACAAAACTAGCGTTTCCAGTTTCAATAAGTGCGAGATTGCACATTATTTTTATATATAAACTAATATAAACTGCACACACTCTTCTGTCATTCCAGGGAATAGCAAAGTTTAACGAAGATTTCCAGTGTCTCGATTCGCAGAATTTGAATTCCGTGAAAAATAGTTCGCGCCAGTGAACACACGAGCAAGTTGGTTTATTAAAGCCGTCTCGCACAGTACTGACAGTCACGATGGATGGAAAGTTTGATTGCTTCAGCTCTTCTCATCCATCCGCATCCTATGTTTTTGTGACCAGGAAGTATAACTGGCAAAATAGTGCAAAGTCATGTTCATCCTATAAGAGATGACGTATTCTGGTCACGACCTTAAATATGGATACTATATACCTCTAAGACATATACAGGTTATTAACCTAGAATCCGGGTTTATGTAGCTGGGAGACTTGCTCCACGTCTCTTCTTAGACAGAAAAAAAACAAGGACAAAGATGATTGAATATTCCCTGTACACTAGATTCAGACATGATATGCTGTGGATATTGATTCTGCATGGTGAGCTTACCTCATCATATCCATTTGTGCATGCGTCGACTAAGCCCTTCAGCGACAGTCAAATCACAGTATGGGTTAGCATAGGTTTTTAGTTTTCAATGAGTAGAATGGCAACTTTCCATCAAATTGTCATACCCCCCCCTCCCTCCCCCCCCCCCCCCCCATATTTTCAGAAAGTATAGTACGAGAGCATCTGCGTCATATAAACATGTAACAGAATAGATCGTATCTTGTTGCTTCCTTTTTAGTTTTCAAATTTTACCTCCTCCTCCTCCCTATATTAAAGTATTTACGGGCCGGAGTGAAACAGCACAATGTCTATACTCCACGATCGACCGCAATATTCCTGCTTTCCGTTTGCAATAAATCTTTCCCGTGATATATTGAAAACGTTACAATGATTACAGATATCTACAAAAAAAATGTTTGCCTCGACGGGAAAACTGATATACAATCTGATGATGGCTATGGTGGAGTGAGTGAATATGATTTAACGTCGCTTTCAAGACTATTTCAATATATCACGACGTTTGGTTCCTATTCCTTTTCACACACGGAAACCACACGGGTAGGCTCCTATTTCTCTTAACACCCGGGACCGCACAGAGGGAGCCTACTTTGGGAAACCATTTTTGAAATACACCACTGAGAGTGAATTATTATAAGTGAATGATCAAAGGAATTTTGAAAAGTCATTGGATAAGTAATTAATAAATTGCCAGTCTGCGAGGGCTTCAGTTATGACGAATAAATATTTTACCTTGCAAACTTTGCGCAAGCCTCGTCGTTCTATGATTTATTTTTGTTTCAGGGGTGATAAATCGCATATCATGTGGAGAGGAGATATCACGACCCGGTACCGGTATAGTTATTATTGGATCACTTCTAAAATTCCTCTGCGTGAAGTTTATATCCAGGGGCAATTTTATTTAATATTACGATTATAATTCCCGTTCTGCGGATTTAATTGTCATAGTGAGATGAACGATTACTTCATTCACGAGACCCAGGACTATCATGCATACAGCCAGAATGTACGACAGGGTTCATTTGTTGCACTCTTGACAATGGATCCCTTTATGCTCTATATTATAGTCGTGAATAAAAAGCTCATGGTTTTGCACATCTGATGTCGGCAGCCACCAGGTCGGGTTTTACATGTACTTACTTCGAATTAATGATAATAATTTATCTCTAATTAAATACGTATTATATTATTCCGAATGCAATAACGGTCATGGTGACTCAGGGGTGTCTGTCTCGGCAGTCGAGCAGTAATTAACAATCCTCAGCTATATTTTGCTGTGTCATCTTGCAATTAGTTCAGAGTTAAGTCGATAACATATCAAAACGATTTATTTGCATTAATACCCGCGATTGCAGATCGTATATTTCAAAAACTTTCGTTCACAGATGTTATTTTCTCTTGGAATGTCTCTGAACCTCTTGCGTCAATAGAGGGAAGGTTTGTACTCGAGTTATTGGGTTGTGACCGAAAAAGAAAATCTTGCTAGTAATTTACTTGATATCTCTCCCCAACAAAGAACATGTATAACACGTAAAGTAGCCAATCAGATATATATATCCAACCCATCGCCTCGTTATCACTGATCTGGTCAATATCAGAAAGATGAGTTTCGATTTTTACTCCAACATGTTATGGTAAAGATTTTTGCACATCCTCACAATGCAGGCCTGTATATACGCTTTTCCAGTCCATCATGCAAATGAAATCTGTTCAACTTCTACGTGTATTTGAACGGACTGCTGAAAATAACAGCCAATGCATGGACGAGGAGAGAGCATGGTTCCCTGTCTTCGGGAAATATCGTTATATTCCAACACAAACAGAGTTTCATTAAACTTAATAGTTTATTACCATCAGGAAAGCGGAGTGGGCGAACTTTATTTTTATTTCTTTTTTTCTGTTGGGAACAAGGTATCACTAAATTCGGAATGTGAGATTTGAAACTCAATGATTGTATATCGTTAAGGATCACTAAATTTTGTGGTTCGTTTATCACCTGCTCGTCAGGAATGGGGGGACGGGCGGGAAGATTTTATTCTTTATTCCTATTTTTAAATTGGAAATAAGTTATTCAATACGATATATGCACTGAAACAAACTGACGAATTCTGTTTGCAAAATAAATAAATATTTGATTGTAGTCCTCTAATATTTTTTTAAGCATGAATAACCACAGAAATATAAATTATAGTCTGTCCATTTTAATTAGTCGTTTACTTTGGAGCCAAAAATCAGTAGTTAACTAATAGTATGCATAAATTTTCTTTTTTGAATCGTGTAGGACAAACTGAAGTCCAAAATGACCACCATTATTCCGTGATATCGATAATGTATCACGCCTGAAATAACTTTGATATTATCTCCATATAAAACTTCAGTACAGTTGTTTCATGTACCGGGCCTCAATTAAATAGAGAGACGTCATAATGTATTCGTGTTAACTAGCACAAAGGTCAACAATGCCATGTACGGTCTTAGAGGTGTGTGCGGTTTATCTTTTGGCAATTTCACTGGGCATGGGATATAAGCGACACTCCCACGGAAGTAGTATATAAAGATGATTTCGAGCCTTATTTGCCTCAGTGCGCATGCGCGAGAAAGTTGTGTGCGCGGGAGTGTTGTGCACAGGTATGAGATTTTGTGGCAACCTCGCCACCAGGGGTCGCTCTCCGCTGGAAAATTGGCCGCTCCGACGAACCCCTGGAACGACGCTCACTGAAAGTGGGTCCCATAATACATTGAAAAATTCGTTCACGTGTCCTCTTCCGGTTCCATTGCAACGTATTCAATTCCTTATGAAACGTCAGTCATGAGTCACTTGCATAGCCAGTGTCCAAACGTCATGACGTCAGAATAGAAAATGTTTCGCAAGAATGCATAAAGAGTTCTGGTAGGCTATGTCATCTTTCAGACGCGCTCGTGACATCCATGCCGTCGGGACGTCGTCTAAATTCTAGGATTTTGTGTGCTATCCAATGACCGATCGTACTGCTGAGCGCCGTCCCAGAGCCTAGTAGGGAGGACAGGACCGGATGGCTCTGGTTTCGAGATTGATTTTGTGGCGATTTTGTGGCGGTGTTCTGCGCAAGGGTGACGTCTTGTATGACGTCACTTCCGGTCCGCGTGAATCGGGCGTGTGTATTCCTCCGCGATGATGCGGTCTGGTGGTGATGCGGTCTGCCAAATTCTCCGGCATTCTCCGGCAATCTTCAGGGGCGAGAGGGCTCCCTAGTATACTGATTGGGTCGTATGAGGTATCAATGTGAAGCATTCGTTAAGGGGCATCTGATGGGGTGGATGTGGGTTGAAATATCGTCATTCTGCGCATGCGCGGTAGACCAAGAGTATGGGAATAGACGTTTTGGGATATAGCTGGGTCACTGGTGGTCCGATGGAGTCGTATGAGGTATCAATGTGAAGCATATGTGAGGGGGCATCCGATTGGCTGGGTGTGGGGTTGGAATATGGTCATTCTGCGCATGCGCGGTAGACCAAGGGTATGGAATAGACGTTTTGGGATCTAGGGGAGCCCCTAATGGTCCGATGAAGTCGTATGCCAATGTGAAGCATTCGTGAGGGAGCATCCGATGGGGTGCGTGTGGGGTTGGAATATCGTCATTCTGCGCATGCGCAGACAGGGAATTGTGGGAAAAGGGTGTGGAAGTAGACATTTTGGGGTCTAGGTGAGCCCCTGGTGGTCCGATGGTGTCGTCTGAGGTCATATGTTGAAGCTCTCGTGGAGGAGCATCCGACTGGACTCATGGTTCGTCGGTGTTCAAGAGTCTGCGCATGCGTAGTCTGGCCGTAGTATAGAAAGCAGGAATTTTGGGGGTGCGTGGCAGTGTGTTTGACCAACCACTATGGGTCCGTGGTTTTGGTTTGGTGGTGTGGGTTCTGCGCACAGACGTCACTTCCGGGTTTCACTAAAACTACCTCCGAACCCAGAAGAGCTCCAATTTTTCCCTTACACGTAGGGTCCGGATTTTCAACATCCAAGATTTCCCCGGCCGGCCCGGCTCGCCCCGGCCGCAGCTCGCGTGCGCCGGTTACTCAAGCCGCAGCACGCGCGCGCGGGTTATCCGGCCGCACGCTTGCAACGTTTGACTGTTCCAACACCACGTCTCTGTGCCTTGATCCATGAAATCTGTTAAATCGGGATGGAGGGATGGCAGGCCGTACGGGTCAAAGTATTCGCCCTGCTGTTCTCTCAAGTACACGGCCACCCAATGTTCACCGGGCCGATCCATCGGGTCCGTGTTGAGAACGTAAGCAGCAGGATACATACGGTCTAATGAGGACACATCTCGGGCGAACACCCCTTGAAAGACCATACGTGTCCCTGGGTCATTCTCCAGCACGGTGGTTATCTGGTCTGTATCCATGTTAGGTGGTAAAGCCACACAGGACGTTGCGCGCCTTGTCCACTTGAATGATGTTGTCAAACCCGGCGTAGCAGATCACATTGACGTTGGTCCCGAGGGCTCGTGCAAGGTGGATTTCCAACCGTAAATTGCCTTGCTTGGCCAGGGCCAGCTGATGGTCGTTCTCTAAGATGGGGGTCAGATCGAAACAGAACAACGTGTATCAGTTCGCGTACTCCTCCCGACAGATCATATACCCTTCGTCCTGGTTGGTTTGGCCGGTGGCTGTAAACAGGCTCTGATAGGCCCGAATGAAATTCCTGCGCCCAAAGTTCAGTGTTAAGGCCGTGGCTGGGACCTGTTGTCCATCCACATGCAGCGCCACAAAATTGATGCCGAAATGTTTAAAGTCAAACGGATTTTCTGGGTAGGTTCCGCTGAAACTGGTATTTTCCACACAGGCCAGGATCGCTTGGGTAGTTCCCCCAGGAACAGGTTTTCTTTGTTGGCGCTCATATTTCCAGCAGGCTCAGAGAACACTTTGGTTTGTACACGTCGGATAGGGCACTGGGCTGGATTTGTTTCCAATTACAACACATATAAGGGAAGAGGCTTTCATGTGTCCCAATTGAACGGCTGGATTCGGTTTCACTTTTCGGAGATACAGGACTGCGTCTTGGATGACAATCTTATAGTCAGCTGCATGCCCGTCTACGTTAGTGGCCATCAAGGCGAAAGTCGGAGGCGCCCGTATCAGTCGGATTTTGATGGAGATCTTGTTCAAGAGGTACCGGTCTTGCATGAAAATGTCTGCGTGTAGTCGACCCATGAGATCCACCGAGGCGCCGTTCGGAGTGAAAGCCTTCCGTTTGTTATATCCTTCATTGTCCACCGTGTCCATGTGCTCGGCTGTGTCCTGGTAGAATAAAGCGGCTGTCAGCTGAGATTGTTTAGCCTCTCGCTCATACGACAAGTGTCTCGATGTAGGCTCGAATGGGGTACGTGTTGGTCGAGTCACTGATGAGTTTGTCGCTGAGAAAAATATCCACCTGTTGAAACATCGAGTGCAGCCAGAGATTTGTCGGACCCACCGTTGCAACTTGGATGATTCTGGAGCCATCCCCATTGACGACCTTGGCTTTCACATACAAGTATGTATGGGCTAAATCCACATAGGCCGTATCCGCATTACTGATGGTGAACTCGATGGGCCTTGTTTCGTTGATGCTGGAGAGCGGGAGATGCTCCACCCATAATCCTTGTTCGGCACTGGTCTGTGTGGGCGGCACGGTCCACAAATCAAATTCACTGTTGGTGGAGGGGCAGGACTCTGCGTGGATCAAGGACATGTTTAAGAAAAGATATCCTGGGTCTTCGATGTGCGTCGTCGCTGGGTCGGTCGTCGACTGGTGCGTGGTCTCGGTGGGGCAGCTCTTTTATTCCCTACGGTGCGTTGTGCTTTGGCCACCAATACGCCTCCCGCTTCTTTGGCCCGCCGTTTCAAGGCTTCTTTGGGTGCCGTACCCCCCAAGACATCACCGGCCACTTGCAGTCCACTGCGTACCGCTTGTTTGCCGATTGCTTTCACCCCACGCGTCACCAAGGGCAGGAACGTTTTGACGATGCTCTCGAGTATGTTCCCCAGACCATGTCCTCGTTGCATGCGTGCACCACTAAAGACGGGAAGGCCACCCCCGGCCTGTTGGGCATAATAGTCCATATAGCTGCGTGCATGGCACTCGTAAGGGACCTTCATTATACAAAGTGGGGAGCACGTGCTTGTCGAAAATGAAGTGTCAGCACCACTTTTCCTCGTTCGAATGCCACCGGTCGTCCCGTGTCATCTCTTATATCCACCGTGATAGTGTTGATGTCGGTTTGTCGTACGGGTAGGTAGAGCATGTGGGTGAAACTGTGGGTGACTTGATCTCCATACGTCTTTTTAATGGGGACCACCCGTAACAGAGGTGTGTTGAGTTCGCCCACGATGTGGTTGTCGACTACGTCCGAGTAGACGTAGAGTCCGTACATACCCGACTTCATATCCATCGGGATCTGGCCATGGTCCTCGGATGGACCCGTGTAGGTCGCGTGACCGAGACCCAGCATTTGCGGTAGGATAGGACTCAGTACGACACTCACGTTGGCGGTGAGGAGGATCTGTGCCTTGTCGTTGTGTGCGTTGTAATCGAAGTCCACGTGATTCTTGAAGGGGAAGGATTTGATGGGTTTTGAAACATTCGTGACCTCCCGTAGAGCCTTATATTGCAACAGTCTTGTCAGCCCCTGCATGAACTCCTTGGGGGTGAGTCGGGTGTTTTTGCCTTCGTAGGTCACCTCGTACCACACTTCATTGGCTCGCACGTTGTACCACGAGTAAGGGTATTGGATATCCACGAGGCCACATTCTCATCGTCCAGGTAAATGCAACGGTTGCGGTAACTGGTTGACGTACTTGGCCAAGGTGTTCTCAGGAAACACATCCAGCGAACTGTTACTGGGTATGGTGAGGTAAAACATGGCGACTGAGCTGTCCTGCTGCTGCTGTTGGTTTTAATAGGTGTTCCAGGCCTTGGGCGGTTGTGTCCGGCGTCGTGTTCGTCGCGGTGACTTGCTACGTGTCACGGCTCTGGAGATGTGGGGTGTCTTGATCAAGGGTGGTTTTTTAAAGACCTGAAAAGAAGGTGCCCGTTGTGGTGGTGTTTTGGGGAGTGACTCCGGTTCCCATTCGGCTTGCCAAGAAGGTAGTGGGCCACTCGGCGATTGCTGGGTCCGCTGCATCCAGGCCCAGCGCTGGGGATTCCCCACCAATTCCTGTGGTACATGCATGTCTTTCAAGCCTTGAGCGAAGACCTCCCATCCTCAAGGATCCGTGTGCGACCTGCGTTGACGCATCAGGTCATTCACTAAATCCGTCATGTGGGTCCCGGGGACCACTTGATTCTGTACCAAGGAGTTCGCCTTTATCATTCCAAGTCATGTTAGGATTCTGTTTCATCCGTTGTAATACCAGGCCAGCTTGTTTCTTGAACGATGCAGGTACACTCTTCAGCACTTCGTCTTCGACCCACTGTGGGGCTGTGGGTGGTACCCCTGTGAATGGCGGCTGTTGGAGCGGTGCTGAGGTCAGCAGTGTGTCACGTGGCGGTGGTGGTGGTGCTGGGGTAGAGAGGGTTTTGTATTGTTCCATGTACGTCATGTACCGTTGAAGCGTCTCATTGTACCGTTGTACTTTCTCAATGTCGCTTAACCCCGGTCTCTGTAAGATCTGTTGCATCTCTCCATCGAGGGTGTTTATGGTCTTCACCGTAGGTGGGACAGGGTAGGTCGATTGGAGGTTTCGAAGGAACCGTGATTCGACGAGGACCATTTTTTTCGTGTGGTTCATTGTCGACCGAAGGGTCCACCCAATACTGGACCCAACACGGAAGCGGCCAACGGTGCTAAGATGGCCCCGAGAAAGCCGCCTTTCTGTAACACCTTTTTCTTTTGTGTTTGAGAGACTCGCTTCTGGACTAGGGTTCGGAGACCTGTCTTATGCTTGGTCAACTTGGTCTTCTGAGCCGGAGTCAGTGGTACGTTGCCTTTTAACAGGTTGTACCCGATCTCGCACAGACAGCGTACAAGGTCAGGGTCCGCACCGCGTAAAATGGTTCGGATCAACTCGGCTGGGGCCGTCTTCAATACACGGAGCGTCGGAGCGTGTTTCCGTACTCGCGCGGAAATCATGTACAACTAATGCTAGAACCCACAACTCTGCTCTTTTTATCTACTTCAGAGAACAGAGACAAAGACAACCATGCTGTGGTATTAATCCTTTTTATTATCCCCATCATCAAACACACACTCCAGCTGGGGGAGCCACTGTGTGTGTGTTTACATTATTTTTGCATGTACACGTGGTGGGTCTCTCCGGGAAAGATGCCGGTCCGTAGTCGAAGGCGGTCGGGGGTGGCTAGCTTGAGTTCGAAGAGCATGTACCCGTGCTGAGAGGTTGTCGCATCTTTGAAGGCTTCCAACGCAAATGGTGTGCGGCCGGGATACATCTGTCTCGAAAGGTGCAGCAGTTGAGTGGTATCTCTCGGGTTTTTGAAGACCACCAGGTAGTGAGCATTTAAGCTGATGTCCCGATGTTCTTTGTTTTAACTGAACAGATTCTGCACAATGTAGATGATGCTGAGCCGTCGATGATGGCTGCCTTTGGTAAGGAGTTGGGTGACCCGCGCATCCGTCTCCGCCATGAGATCATCCAGGATGGGTAGGCCTTCCACGAACGTGATATGGGGCATTGCTGCATACGCTGCCTGCCATTCTCACGACTGGCAATGGGTGGGGTGATCATGCTGTCGGCGTGTTGAAGGAGCTTCCTGACGAAGTTCGTTTTACCGGAGCCCGTCGGTCCTGCGATGACGCAAGTGAAGGGATGCTGCCACCGATGGTCCATTGTTCGAGGTGTATGCGCTGTCGTGGTAACCCGCTCTTGGTACGAGTGAACTGGAGTGGTGGTGGTCGGTACAACGTCGGTCGTCGTTGTCTGTTCACTGTGAGTGATGATGGTGGTGGTGGGTACAACGTCGGTCGTCGTTGTCTGTTCACTGTGAGGGATGAAATCCCGTTGGTTTTCAGACGTAGTGGGTGTTCTTGGTGTAGGTGTGGACTGTATACTTGGTGTGGAGCTCGATGTGGCTTGTACACGGGGTGTGGTGGTGGTGATGACTGGGCTCGATACGGGGTTGACTGGTGCTATTTGTAGACTGGTTTCACTGGTGGCTGGTGTTCTCAGTTGGTTAAGTAGCGTGCTGACATAGGCTACGTCGTAAAACAGGCCTCCGTACAACACACTCAGCAGGGTTAGCACTATCACCACAAAGCCCACTTTTGCTTTGCGCGTTTTGGGACACGCTGTGTTCAGAGGCAGCTGCTGTTTGTCCATAGCACTGTGGTCGAACATGGAATGAAGGATGACGGTAGTGGTGTCTGGCGGTATAGTCGTTTCACCTGGTTGGCAGCGACCCAGGAATTGAAGGAACTGGGCCAGCCTTGCCATTTGACGAAATGAAACAGTTTGCCACGTCGACGTTCCGTTTTCAAAATCTGCTCCACCGTGTAGTAGTCTTGCTGTGTTTTTACGACAGGCTGTAATTCCGTCTCGTAAAACGTCCCTAGCAACGGTTCCCCTTGAAGATCTTCCAGTTCATAGACTCGCTGCTGTCGGGGTAGGCGCCGTTTAATCAGGAAGTGCTCATCGCTCCAGTTGGGCAAGTAACTTTTCTCAAATTGACCTTTGACTTTACTGATCCGTACAGGGTCCCCGACCTTGTACACCGCCTTCGGCGTTCGCTGCGATTGCCTGGGGTACAAGACACGCCGAACTTGGGCTTCATTGCGTTGGGTCACGGCAATGGGGGCTCTCTCTATACTCCGGTGATAGGCTCGATTGTAACCACTCACAAGTTTCGGGAGAACATCGATGTAGCGCCTGGTATTCTCATAGGTGAAATATTTATACATGCGGCCTTTGAATGTCCTGTTGAATCTTTCAACCACGGAAGCCTTGGTCTCGTTGTACGTATGGAAGAAAAACACCTTCTGGGCTTTCAGAAACTGTTGGAACGGTCTGTTGAGGAATTCCGTGCCTTCGTCGGTTTGCAAATACAAGGGTTTGCGCCCGGTCTTGAAGATGTCTTTGAACTCCGCTATGAGATTCGCCCCCGTTTTCGTCCGGATGGGTACCACCCACGCATACTTCGACAGGATATCGATGCACGTCAAGATATACCGATTGCCATCGTTGTGTTTGGCGAAGGCGCTCATATCGACCAAATCCGCTTGCCACTGGGCATCTAGTCCTCCCATGATGACCCGGTTCCGTAGAAAATGGCGACGGACAGATCGATGTAAGGTATAGGTGTCTTGATTTCTTAACCAATCTCGGACTTGGGCACGTTGTATCCCCTGGGGTTTGGCCGCTCGATAGTAAGCCGTCAATGCACTATAGGCCTCCGGACTGTCGGGACCGTAGTATAAGTTATCCAACACCTTCTCCCAGCTCTTCATGGTGACAAATGATGATGGACCCTGGCTCTATCGTTTATTTATAACGGCTATATCTTGGGCCGGAGTTTCTTTCTGATTTTCTTCGTTGGCTTCTGCCAGCACAGTGTCCATGGTAAATGACCAGTCCAACTCGTCTGATGACCGCTTGATAAGCACTTGATCCACATCTACCACGGTATCTTCCAATGCAGACCATAGATCAGGGTGAAGGGTAAAATGCACTGTACCCCCATCTAGCCGAGCCAATTGAGCAAAGAAAGGGCCGTGTCGGATGTACACATCGTGACACAAGTGGATGAGGTCGCCGTCCAGTTCATCAGACAACACCCGTTTGAATTTGGTCCAGTCCTCCAGGGACAGACGAATGTGGGCCGGGCACGGTTGTGGAGGGTCTGCATCACAGATGTCTCCCACCTCCTCCATGATATCGACCTTATCCGCATAAACGTGCAGGAAAACCTCAAGCTGAGATACGCCAGTATTATATGCTCCGTCATGATCAGTACGTGAATGGTACCAGATTTGACTGTCTCTCGTATTTATAGGGAGAACCCCGTGAGATCAAAGGATCGGTTGGTCATGTCACTAGGCTGGCTGAGTCTAGCCGGGTAATCACTGGCATCGTCGTCTGCCTCCGCTTCATTGCTAGACATTTGTTCACTGGGTTCTGCCGCCGCTTCTCTCAGGGCACGAGCCCACTCCAACTCGTCTGATGATCGCTCGTCCGGTGTAAACAGCTGGTCCACAATAGGCACCACTTTCTCGAAGGCTGTCCACAGATCGGGGTCTAGGGTGAAGCCTCGCTTAGGGTCTTGGTAACGGCCCAGGCGTGGGAAGAAGGGTCCACGGTGTACGTAGATGGCATTGTCTATGTGGATGAGGTTTCCGTCGAGCTCACCACTCAACTCCCGTTTAAATTTGGTCCAGCCGTCACGGTGTAGCGTAACCGCATTCGATACGGTCTCAGCGCGCGACCAGCAAACATCTCCACGGTCTTCCACGAGGGTGACTTTATCTTCATAGACGTGTAACCCCACCCGGGGTGTAAGGGGAAGGATGGCTCGTAGAACTGGTGACATGGTTCACCCAATGACGAACGGTGAATGACACACCCTCTGACTGTCTCTGGTATATATGGGCAGGTCCCTCGGTGACATGGCTGACCCAATGACGATCGGTGAATGACGCACACTGTGTCTGACCCTCGTATTTATGGTCAGGTCCCACTGTCAATGCCACAGCGTCAGGGTCAATAGGGCACAGACCATGACTAGGCCAACCAGCCGTCGCTGGTTGCGGCCTGAGCGCTCGTGGTCCATAGCCCGAGCATCAAGGATGGCTGTCATAGTCCAGTAGTGGTGAGTGGTGGCACACCTCTCCATTGAGTGCACTCTGTCGAGGACCGCTTCTGTGAACTCTTTCAGGATCTGGCGTCGCCCCTCGTTGTCGTCGCCATCTGCAAACATGGACCTCGGTAACCCGTGAGCGAATTAACCACCGTCGCATGCTGTAAAATGCGAGTCGCATAGGGATGGGTGTCCGTCATGGCTCTGCAACCGTAGGAATGCGGGTGTGGGATCCAGAGGATCATGTCACATATGCGCGCCTATACGTAGCTCTACGGGTGTAGTCCGTGATACGTACTATTCTGATGGGTTAGTCCTAAAAAGAGAGCAACAACAATAACGATTACAGGTCAATCCTTTTATTATGCGTGAATCGGGCGTGACCTGGGTAGGAAACATGATAGGAATGCATGTACTGACCTGTCTGTGTTTTTTTCTATGTATGAGGATCTGGGTGAATGGAGCGTGACCTGGGAACATGCTGGTTTTTTTCTATGTATGAGGGTCGGGGTGAATGGGGCGTGACCTGCGAACATGATAGGACATATACTGATCTGTCTGTGGGGTTTTCCCACAATTTCGCTGACGTCCGTGTCTTTTCGGTGACGTCCGTGTCTTTTCGGTGACGTCCGTGTCTTTTCGGGTATGTGTGAGGGTCTTGAGGGGGGCGACTGTATGTGGCGAGTTGTATGTGTTTGTTTCGGTGACGTCCGTGTCTTTCATCCGGGCATTTCACGTCTGCGCCTGCATCGGGGTATGTATGGGGGGCTTGAGAGGCGACTGCATGTGGTGAGTTGTATGTGGGTGTTTTTTTCGGTGACGTCCGCGCCTGCATCCGGGTACTTCTATGTAGGTGTATAAAAGTGGGAATTTTTAGGGCATTGCTGCATCATTGGCCTGCTTGACCTGACCAGCCGGAACCTGCCTGACCAGCCTGAGCCTATCTGACGAGGGGAGCTACTTGCCTGAACCTCACCAGCCTATCTCACCATAGCAGCTACTTGCCTGATCAGTAGAGCCAACAGTAATGGAGCCATCTCACCGAGCTAAGCTTCTACAGCACCGTATTCGACTCGTTGATGAGATGCAGCATGTGGCCGATATATGTGATCTGCCCATGGTGGAAAACATAATCACTAAACACATGGGGGTAGATATCATGGCGGAGAAGACCTATATGGCACGAAACACCACCAAGATGTTCACTTGCACAACTTGCCAGAAGCAGTTTACTCGCCCAGAAGATTTGCGACGGCACGAGTCCTCCATCCACAACGGCGCACGGTATACTTGTATAACCTGCGCACGGTCATTTAATCGGGAGGATCCTTTACTGCGCCACGTACGCTCATTCCACGAGGGCGCGACGGAACAATGTAATGAATGTGGTCAACTCTTCAAACGACCCAGTCAGTTAAGACGGCATCAGCGTTTGATTCATGCCCCGTCTCTACGGTTTGGGCGACAACTTCCCACTAAAGTGGCACCCAGGAGGGTCAGACCCAGTGAAGATGAGCCCGGGGAGACGAATGCCACTGGTGATGCGATCACAGAGAGCCCGCCTGTACCCAGAGTTCAGAAGAGCCTAGATATCCATCCAGTCCCTAGCATTATTGTTGCTAGTCATACGCCTGACGACATCGAACATTTTCTGAAAGATGCAGTGGATGTTCCTAGCGATCTGTTACAGGACGCCCATCCAGTGAGTGACATCTATCGGCGCCAATGACCCATGATATGGCACGTTTTCCACCGTGATCGCCCTATTCCAGATATCTACGATTTCCCACTCACCGACCGCACCCTTCTACGCAGCTACGTGGAAGCCATCTTCAATGACCAAGCTACGGTCTTCAAATTGAATGTCGCTTTCGGGTACATCTTACGTCACAAAGAGACGGACCAGTTACGGTATTATTATGCCAGTAATAACAGCCATGTGTTTGACCAGCCGTTCACCATCATTAACCGGGCGTCGCTAGAGACAATGCTGGAGAAACTGGACATCGTGGATCCCTTGAGATGGGCACATCGTCAACGCCCCAACACACAATGGGTCGTAGAGAGGGTCACCAATGTTACGTTCTTCGTTACCAAGTTGACCGACCACCCCCATCGGCTGAATGCGTCACCCTTGCACTGATGAATAACATAACATGCTGTATATACTCTCTATGTCTACATACTGAACGTTGACTTGAGCTCAGTAAACATTAAATGTGACGGTGCGTTAAATAATAAAACATGATGTTTGATATTCAATTTGTTTTGCTGTGAACATACTGAACATACTCAGGGCGGCTCCCCCAGCCTGGGTATGATGTAACATTGAGGATAATAAACTGTATAAACATTGCTGAACTTGTTGTTATTCACGACAACCGGTTTCCGCTATACTTGGATGAAATATACCCCGATGTGCCCTTGCACACTTTCGAAACTTCCCTTTAACCCGCGCGCGCACGCGTGCGTTGGGAAAACCCGCGGGCGCGCGCTGCGGTCGGGCCGGGGAAAACTTGGATGTTGAAAATCCGGACCCTACGTGTAAGGGAAAAATTGGAACTCTTCTGGGTTCGGAGGTAGTTTTAGTGAAACCCGGAGGTGACGTCTGTGCGCAGAACCCACACCACCAAACCACAACCACGGACCCATAGTGGTTGGTAAAACACACTGCCACGCACCCCCAAAATGCCTGCTTTCTATACTACGGCCAGACTACGCATGCGCAGACTTTTGAACATGGACGAACCATGAGTCCAGTCGGATGTTCCTCCACGAGAGCTTCAACATAAGACCTCAGACGACACCATCGGACCACTCGGGGCTCACCTAGACCCCAAAATGTCTATTTTCACACCCTTTTCCCACAATCCCACTGTGAATGACGATATTCCAACCCCACATGCACCCCATCGGATGCTCCTTCACGAATGCTTCAAATTGAGTCCTCATACGACTCCATCGGACCATTAGGGGCTCCCCTAGATCCCAAAACGTCTATTCCATACCCTTGGTCTACCGCGCATGCACAGAATGACCATATTCCAACCCCATACCCAGCCCATCGGATGCCCCCTCACATATGCTTCACATTGATACCTCATACGACTCCATCGGACCACCAGTGACCCACCTAGACCCCAAAACGTCTATTTCCATACCCTTGGTCTACCGCGCATGCACAGAATGACGATATATCAACTCACACCCACCCCATCAGATGCCCCTTCACGAATGCTTCACATTGATACCTCATACGACCCAATCGGTACACTAGGGAGCCCTCTCGCCCCTGAAGATTGCCGGAGAATGCCGGAGAATTTGGGACTACTTTCTGTCCGCGGAGGCAGACCGCATCACCACCAGACCGCATCACCGCGGAGGAATGCACACGCCCGATTGACGCGGACCGGAAGTGACGTCATACATGACGTCACACTTGCGCAGAACACCGCCACAAAACCGCCACAAAATCTCATACCTGCGCACAACACTCCCGCGCACACCACTTTCTCGCGCATGCGCACTGAGGCAAATAAGGCTCGAAATCATCTTTATATACTACTCACGGACCGCCTGTTATTACTTTATTCGGCATCAGTGGCCTTTGTGCCAGTGAGCATGAATGCATTACGACGTGTCCCTATGTAATTGAAGCCCGGGATGTACATGAAACAACTGTACTGGAGTTTTATATGGAGATAAATAAAAAGTTATTTCAAGCGTTATATATTATCCATGTCACGAATAAATGGTAGTCATTTTGTGAAGTCCAGCTTGTTCCACACGCGGCAAAAAAGAAAACTTATGCAGAGTTAACTATTTATTTTTCACAAGCTCCAAAGTAGACGACTAAGTAAAATGGACAGACTTCAGCTCCCTAAATTTTGGCGAAGCTTGTGGAATGGGACTTTCCATGCTTCTCGCCACACGTTACTGAAATAACTTGTCCCAGACACGGCAGAACAATAAATAATACGAATCTTTGGGGCGGAGGCAAAATTGGGGGCTGGCAGTGACGATGAACGAACTCATTTTAAGGAGCCTAAAGCAACATTATTGGGACAGGCTAGAACTAAAATAGATCTGCAAATATTTATTTTTGATTTTAAGGTCAATCGTACACATATTTTATTTATAAGTGTTTTTATATGCTCAAATGCTTGTTGGCACACGCTATTTTGAGACGAAATTTCACTGAAAGCATTCAATCTTGTAATTAAGACACTAGATAATTGATAGTTTATATAGGTAAACCACGGAAAATTAAACATTATCATAAACTACAATTTGTTATAAAACATAAAATATATTATTATGGGATAATTCGAAACTTTGGACTACACATTAAGGTGTATTTTACGGGGAAAATGTCGGCTTATAATAACACGCGAGTGTATATATGTACTCTATAGTCTGTCCATTTTAATTTGTCGTCTATGGAAGGCCAAATGTCCAAATAATCAAAAACTCAGTTATTAAATCGAAAACCTAAGTTTTCAAACAGAGAACTTAAGTTATTAAGGAGAAAACCATGGTTTTCGAATCGATAACTTAAGTTTACGGTCGAATTATGACCGAATCGTTGACCGAATTATGATCTCACTTTAAAGCTTCTACGCCATATAAGATAGGCAGCAATATGTAAAAATATCTGAAACTGGAATTATGGTCGAATTGCCTCAAATTTGTACTTTGCTCCGTCTGGTTAATATCAAAAATTCTTCCAGAATCTTCAAAAATCGTTGCTAAGACACCAATAATAGACAACTATTCACAGTATTTACTATTGTCGACCAGTTTTACATTGGAAAATACACAGCCAGAAAAAAAGATGATAATTATCACACCGAAAAGGTGATGAGTTAGAGCCATCACCCTTTTTTCTGATCACCTTTAAAAACGATGGCCATCACCTCTGAAGGGTGATGAGCAATGATTGTAAATTCAGGTCATCACCTTTTAAGGGTGATGAGACAGAAATAAGTGATGACCGTCACCATTTAAATGTGATGATCCTAATTCATCACCTTTTAAAGGTGATAGCCAGGTCAGATCATCATTAAAGGGTGAGTTATTGATTTGATGTTGATGACCGTGATAATACTTTATAAGGTACCATAGCCGTCTGTTCAGGGGGAGGTAAATCCGTATAGTCCTACTTTTCCAACATGTGTTATCGATGTTTTCGTTCTATATTATACTTGGAAATTTCTAAACATTCCGCCCGACATTCGAAAGATCTGAACGCGCGCATTAAAACGGTATCATATTCAACAAGATTGAAGGCAAATGACTAAAACCTTATTGAAATCGATTCCAATAAGATTGATCACCAGTGTTTCATTTCTCGGGGCGTGATAAAAAAGGTATATAAAACATTCATGGGGTAGACCATACAGATTTTTGTCCCATATTCCATACTGTGTATGTAAAATAACCCTATTTTTAAACACTTGAAAAAGCGCGAAACCGAGGCTGACGAAGGTTGACTTCGCGACCCGTTCCGCCATAGAGATCAACTGAATCACCGATCCGCATATGTCAGTTTGAATGAATGGTAGCACCCAGAAGCTTGGTACTATAAATATTGGTTACTTAAATAGGAAAGGATAATTATCATGTGGTCAGACCCGGGCGCTCTGCTGTATTATAATTTATAACGAAGGGGGCCAATAATCCGAAACTAACTGCATGTGGGTTATATTCCAAGGAAATCTCGAACATCGTTAGTAAATCGCCAGCGGAGCAATCTTTCGGCGAAAACACCCTCTCCTGGATGTGTATGTTTGTTTGTATGTGTGCGTTTTCCAAAGGTTTAACGCGGAAACATATACTTGAATACACACCTTCATACTAGGGACACATCTGCTTCCCGGTTTGACAAAGGAATCTGTTCGCTACAATACAACACTATAGTGAAAAACATAAATAAGGTACGTGTCCCCATTTTGACGGGTGAAATCAGAAAGGTGTGTTTGAAATTAAAAACTGGTGTTCGCCTGGGTGCAGGAATGTGCAATGTGTTCCCACTTGTACGGGGGAAATACGGCGACAACGCGAAAGAACAGACAGTGGAAACGTGAGACAGAGAAAACGAGAAACAGCGACAACGCCAGACAGCGACTTCTATATGTACCAGTAGGGAGCTCGTATATATGCCATTCATCAATTTAGCCAATCACCCGAGCCATCGGCTTTCTTCCTCAAGACCCTCTTCATCGAAATTTCATAGTCAACATACTTTACATCGGTGGGCGGGAAATAAACGTCTAGCTCACTGGAGAGACAACAACATCAGATGCCAAATGCAAAAGCCGGGATACTCGAATATCGACATCTGAATTCGAAAATAGTCTGAGAAATAACGGATACCGATACCGGCTGTCGTGTAGACCTGGACCAACAGGCCTAGATCAACCTCTGTCGAGCTTTGATTTGACTGGGTTCGCGCAGATGACTTGTTCCTATACTTTCTCACTGCCAACTAAGTTGCCAACCTTTCTCATCTATTAGTAATTTATTCCTAACAAATATACAAACTCATGGTGTTGCCATGAATATATGCAATGAATTTGCCTTGAAACCTGATGACGTAGGCCCCCTACATCCATGACAATAAAATACCACTTCTATCCCTTGATGTGATAATCCAATTAGCCTGTCACTTCCCTCATGTAACATGACATCAACTTAATTGCCAGCGCGAGGTCCCTGGGCGGAAGAGCAAGCTTTAATTTAAGAAATAATGTTTTCATAGGCGTGCTAAATCGCTCCTAAAATATGAACTTTTCCACACTAACCATGCGTAAAATAACGATTAGCACGCCTATGATACATTATTTCTATTCTACTGCACTACTCAAATTGATTATCAACAAAGATTAACAACGTTCACAACCTTTCTTCCCTTTGTTGAAATGTGCCTTCTGCCTCAGTTGGCAGCGTGCCAATATCAGTGGACGAGTTTATGTGCTCTCTCAGAAGGGGGCGCAGTCTTTCAGCCACCTGAGACTGTGAAACATACATGCATACAAGCCCATTTGTGTGTCATTCTTAATCAATTTCACGATGGAACCAACAGTTAAACTTGAGATAGAAATTTACGTCTTTATTAATAATATAAAACGAATTTAATACCTTTAAATATCCGTATTCCCCATTCGGTTTGCCTGCCGATCCCTAGTTCATTTCGTTTGTTAGCCAGATCTCTTAATTTCACATCGTCAGCGGAGGAAAATCTACCTTTGTTCAGCTGATCACACTTGTGTTGTGTCTGCATTTAAAACAGCAAGAAGAGATTCATCATGTGAGTCTCTCATGAACTCTTCGATCTCCGCTTCTCTAGATAATTCGTATCTGAAAGCACGTCTTGTTTCTCCTGTTGATCTGTTTCTTATTGTGTAACACTCGTATGTCTCAATATCTGCGATTATACATTTTCTGTCTTTAAAATAAACCAAAGTGCCTACTTGCAGGGTATCCATTCTATTTGTTTATTGGATTGTATAGGCAGACGATAATTTGTCCTGCCATTTATCACCCGCCCTGTGAAATGGATTCTCCCGAGTGAACCCCTGTCCTTGTCAAGATCACGGGTGTAGATTTCATACGTCACAAAGTTCTTAACCGTGCTAAATCTTCTAATAATTGCATGGTTGTGCATCAGTGTGTGATAGGTGTAAGTGTTATAGAATTTGGTGTATCAGGTTTCATATAGGACTTCCCGCCTTGTGGCACATGTACTTTACGTGGACAATGCCAATTTATTTGGTTTCGCGTTACATATAAGCGATGTTAGAATACACTCTCAGAAATATTCAGGGTATAATCCTGAATAGATCAGGCTGCACATCCACAACTCATTTTCATGGATTTTACCTGAAATCCAGGGATAATTTCCTGAAATTCAGGTAATATCATCCATGAATTAAAGCTTAATTAATTAACTTACTAATCAGGGTGGTAAATTTGCCTGAATTTCACGGAAAATCCTCTCATTCATGGATCTTTTTTTCTGAAATTCAGGAAATTATCCCTGGATTTCAGGTAAAATCCCTGAAATTGAGTTGTGGATGTGCAGCCTGATCTATTCAGGATTATTCCCTGAATATTTCTGAGAGTGTACACAATTCATCACGTGTCTGAGAGAGATATAATACGTCATCAGGGTTTGGGATCATATTCCACCTACTTCGTCTGATTGACCTTATTCATCACAAAGAAACAAGGTGCATACCACTTCTGTTCAGTTCAGTTCCGTGTAGCAAACAATCGCAGGGTGCAACACCCTGAAGTCTTAGGACAATTGAAGGTAGAACAACATCCGCAAGTAATAATCTAGGTCGAAATGACTTACCGATATATTAACACTAATTTTTGTTCAATGGGAATGATCATCACGGATGTAGCGTATTTAATATCATAATTTAGGCTTTAATATTTTACAGTTGTGGATATTTGTGGCTCAGTTTTCCATAGTACAAATACACTGATCGGCGCGTAGGTGGGAACACTAACACCATTGAAAACCCGACAGCAGACGCAATACGTTCAGGTTACCCAGTAAAAGTGGCGCATGCTTCGATGCGGTACACAGCTTCGGGCAGCATCAGTAGCAGTCGTACACTCTCCGCCTGGGCGATTCCAAACACTTTAACGGCAGTTAACGTCGGATCTAGCGCAAGGCACTCCGTACTTCGGTCGTCGAAGGTCAAATCGGTATCGTATCAGTTTGAGCGTGCACATGGAAAGTAGCAGTAGTGTGATATAGTATTTACTATCAGTCAGTAGGGATAGGAAGTGCACAGTTTGTCTGGCTGGGAAATATCCCAAGAAAAACAACCGATATTAGGCCTACAGTCTTTTATTCCACTCTTTGGCTCTGGAAATCAGTGAGTCGTTAATTTCTCAACTCGAAGTCTAGAGACATAGACAGTGGAATTTTCACTACATATTCGGATAATATAACTTACGGGGCTTTTATCCCTTCAAAGAAGTACAATGCGGATCAGACGAAATGGGGAAGAAAATTAGCAAACTGAGACCGGAAGAAATAGACGAACTTACCAAGCGGACATACTGTAAGTATGACAATATAATATCGCTCTATATTGTTATTGACATATCTGAAGCCTCGGGCGCTGTGTATTTAATTTCGAGCACGAACCATTGGTTTATTATCAGCATATATATATTTATAACTTGCCAGATATCATAATTTTGAATCAAATTGAGTCTGGATATATTTCATTGATATTCACTGTCGTCTGTAGAATTTTGTACTGCATGCCAATTTCTCAGTACCACGATTTTCCACCCAGCTAACCACATGTTCTGAGATACGAAAATAGATTCTCAGAGTATACATACAGCTTGCGGTACACGTCTCTACATAGTTTAAGCGAAACCTCGTGCTTGAAAGTTATGTGCATGCAGTTTTTAGCACGGGTTGAATTTGGACGGTTTGAGACATGTTAAGGAATGCTTGGGTTTGTATGATATTAATAGAGACGGAAGCACGTGTTTAACGACGTAACATTGTTGTTCAAGATTGTACTCATTTAGACTTATGCTGCAGACAGCGGGCAGTGTCTTACACACGATGGACTTGCTGTCGGTTACTTTCCATCCATTCACTCTGTGAATCAAATCATGGTACGGAATATCTTCCGTATCTTTCAGATATATTCCGTCCGAGGATTTGATCCGCATATAGTAGCCGTCGGTTATGCCCTATAAATTTTATGCACTGTATTGAATGGATTTTCTTGCCGGTCAATCTTAATAAATTAATATCCTAGCAATGCTTCACAATGGGGGAGCAGATAGGATTTAATTTCAATTAGATTGTTGGCTGGTATTCGTCACACTAATGATATATACATGTAATTTCATATTCTAGGTTGTCGCTGTTCATTGTTAGTCCTACTTCCCAAAAAACACACACTTAGACTTGAAAGGGTGGAACCTAAGGCCATCGCACACTGATATATATTCATGTAATTACATATTCTAGATATGAAACACTATGTAGGCCGATATACACCGGTTATATGTCCATACCCTATTATAGTTTTAAAGGAATTGATGATCAATGTATCTTTCTTCGCCGCGCATCGAAGAGTTTCTGCTTTTGTAGGGCATATATCCGATGCATTTACTACTTAGAGTTCTATATCGTTATTTTTCTAGAAAATATAACCATTATAACATAGTTGCATTATACAACCGAATAACATCGTTCCATCACAGAAAGAAAAAAACAACGATCGTTTACTACAACTGAAGTTAACAGTTTTAAAAGATGTTTGCAAGCATCAAAAGTGATTGTTAGTTTCTGTCTTCCAAGTCGCAGTCGCTAACCCGATGAATTTCTTGGTCGTTTCGTAAACTATTGTAAATTATTTCTTTCATATACCAGCGTGATGTTCTACCTCATGTACTGCTCTGCCTTGTTCTTTGAGGTAGATAATCTAGATGATAAATGAGTTTCTTCAGGTATCTGCAGTCATGTCTCCATTACGACTTTTCATGCAATGTAGGGACAAATCCACTCTTTGTTAACCGCACACGGGTGTTTCTGAAAACTGAGTGAGGTTTTGTGTTCTAAATTGAAACAATCGGAATATTTGAATCCAGTTTCAGGCGACAGAAAGCTCCGATTCTGTTCCTCGCACACGAGGATTTTTTTTCGAATATTCGGAGCGGCTGGTGTCAGAAAATATCCCGAAAATCATACAGAAACCTCCGACGGGCGCTGGGTTCCTGTTGCTTCAATGCATTTTGCTGAGAAGCAACATGAACTTGATAATTTGATGTCTATAGCACTGTATATCAGTTGTCTTTATTGCACCATGTAAGCGTCCTGTCTGTATCTTGTGTGCTGTCCTCAGTGTTTTATAAGGTGAATGGAGGGTGTCTGGTTCCATGCGGCTTCAAAGATTTCTGCTTTGAAGTAGCAGGAACGCAACTTGGCTGGGTGTACGCTGATAAACAGCTTGTATCACTGACGTCCCTGCTCTCCTTGTTCTCCCGCTGATTCACAGCGCATATTTCGCGCCTTGGCCGTAAGGGGGCGCTCTGCACAGGTCAACCACCAATGACCAATGAATATCACTCTTACGGAAGAGTCTTGTTCCGCTTTGTTTATCATGGCAACCAACATCGGGCATCCGCCACCTTTTCTCTCAGTGGGTGAGAGGTCTTTCGGCCAGTCACCATTAAATGTTTCCATCAAATTACGACGCTAAGCTGCCAAGATTAGTCTCTCGGTAACAGTAATAAATTACCCAGCGTATATGACATCTAACGAGTGATAACTGTGTGGAAAAACTTGAGAAACTAGGGAACTATTTGTTCACAATCAACTGTGTATTAAAGCAATATGAAGTTGTCTCCCTCTTCAAACGTTCATATGTCAGTAGTAGGTAGCCCGCATTTCGACTCAACTTTTCTAGGGAGGTAACTCTTGGTCCCCTTTTTCCGCCAGGGGGCGCCACCAGTCCCGTATGACGTCACTTCCGGTCTGGGTGAATGGAGCGTGACATGCGAACATGCCGTATGACGTCACTTCCGGCTTGGGTGAATGGGGCGTGACCTGTGAACATGATAGGATATGTACTGACCTGTCTGTGGGTTTTTTCCACAATGTCGTTCACCTCCGTGTCTTTTCGGTGAGGTCCGTGGGAACATGTACTGACCTGTCTGTGAGGTTTTTCCCACAATGTAGTTCACCTCCGTGTCTCTTCGGTCACGGAGATCACAGTGCCGAACACCTGGCGCCCCGAATTGCAACATTGTTGCACGTTCGCTACAATGTTGCGAAGATGTCACGGAGATCACCGAAGAGACACGGAGATCCCCGAAGGTGGCGAGAGGGGTCCCTAGTGTACCGATTGGGTCGTACGAGGTATCAATGTGAAGCATTCGTGAAGGGGCATCCGATGGGGTGGGTGTGGGGTTGAAATATCGTCATTCTGCGCATGCGCGATAGACCAAGGGTATGGAAATAGACGTTTTGGGATCTAGGGGAGCCCCTAGTGGTCCGATGGAGTCCAGTGAGGTATCAATGTGAAGCCTATGTGAGGGGGCATCCGATGGGCTGGGTGTGGGGTTGGAATATGGTCATTCTGCGCATGCGCGGTAGACCAAGGGTATGGAAATAGCCGTTTTGGGATCTAGGGGAGCCACTAATGGACCGATGGGGTCGAGTGAGGTATCAATGTGAAGCCTATGTGAGGGGGCATCCGATGGTCTGGGTGTGGAGTTGGAATATGGTCATTCTGCGCATGCGCGGTAGACCAAGTGTATGGAAATAGATGTTTTGGGGTCTAGGGGAGCCCTAGTGGGTCGATGGAGTCGTATGAGGTATCAATGTGAAGCATTGGTGAAGGCGCATCCGACGGGCTGGGTGTGGGGTTGAAATATCGTCATTCTGCGCATGCGCGGTAGACCAAGGGTATGGAAATAGACGTTTTGGGGTCTAGGTGGGTCCCTAATGGACCGATGGGGTCGACTGAGGTATCAATGTGAAGCCTATGTGAGGGGGCATCCCACTGGGTGGATGTGGGGTCGGAATATCTTCATTCTGCGCATGCGCAATAGAGAAAGTGTATGAAAATAGACGTTTTGGGATGTAGGTGAGCCACTAATGAGCCGATGGAGTTGAGTGAGGTATCAATGTGAAGCTTATGTGAGGGGGCATCCGATTGGACTAGGGTCTCGGCCTTTGTCCACATTCTGCGCATGGGCAGACAGGGAATTCTGGGGAAAGGGTGTGGATATGGACGTGTTAGGGTTTAGGTGAGCCCCTTATGATCCTATGGTGTCGTATGAGGTATCAGTGTGAAGCTCCGATGGAGTCGTATGAGGTCTTATGTTGAAGCTCTCGTGGAGCAGCATCCGACTGGACTCAGGGTTCGTCCGTGTTCAAGGGTCTGCGCATGCGCAGTCTGGTCGTAGTATAGAAAGCAGGCAGGGTGTGTGTGCGTGACCCACCACTATGGGTCCATGGTTGGGGTTGGTTGGTGGCGTGGGTTCGGCGCACAGACGTCACTTTCGGGTTTCACTAAAACTACCTTCGAACACAGAAGAGTTCCAATGTTCCCCTTAGACGTAGGGTCCGGATGTTCAACCTCCGGGGTTTTTCCCGGCCCGGCCCGGCCCCGCCCCGCCCCGCCCCGCCCCGGCCACAGCGCGCGCGCGTCATCACCGGCAGTGCGCGGATGAATGTCCGGTCAAAAGGTCAAAGGTCACATCCAGGTCAAAAGGTCTCCCTTTCGGCAAGGTTCGGCAACAATGTTGCGGCATCGATATACAGAGCTTGAACCCAAAAAGGGGATTGTAAATTAACCTGGGAATGATGGGCAGGTCCATTTGGACCAATCAGCGGTCGAGAAAAAGAGCCAATGAGCGATCGATAAAAGAACCAATGGACGGGTACTAGAATTTCGCTCACGTCTGCGCCTACATCCGGGTACTGGGATGCTTTCGCCTACGTCCGCGCCTACATCCGGGTGAACGACATTGTGGAAAAAACCCACAGACAGGTCAGTACATATCCTATCATGTTCACATGTCACGCCCCATTCACCCAGACCGGAAGTGACGTCATACGGCATGTTCACAGGTCACGCTCCATTCACCCAGACCGGAAGTGACGTCATATTGGACTCGTGGCGCCCCCTGGCGGAAAAAGGGGACCAAGAGTTACCTCCCTGGAAAAGTTAGAGTCGAAATGCGGGCTACCTACTACTTATGTCGTTAACGGCAAAAATAACAATAAACGGACGGCAAAACAGCTCTAATTACTTTAATTTCGGAGTTAAGAGTGAACAGATTTTTGGATAACGTCCTCCATTATTTTGTAAGGTTCGTCAACTGATTGCAAATATTTGATCACCGATACCTTCAAATAATTAACAAATAATTCCCTGTAAATGTTGTTAATATCCCACTGATAAGACCACGCTTTATCATCATGAGTATATAAGGAGATGAATCTGCCTACATTGATAACGTAAAAACACCGTTCAATTGTTACAGATTTTGAATTGATTATTGACTGTTAATAAATACGGGGAAAAGTTCCTTTGAGAGATGCGGTAAGAGGGGTTGTCGATGTCAAAATATTGGCATGGATCTCACTATAAGGCATGACTGTTTAGAATGTGAGTGTGGCGTAATTTCGATCACGTGAGGTAGTTAGCCAATCGTGGTTAGTATGAAGAATCTGGTTACCTCCGAGCTATTACGGCACAGCGATTGGGTATCCAGATAAAGAGCCCCCTTACGGCCATGAGGCGCGAACTAGATGATGTGAATCAGCGGGGGAACAAGGAGAGAAGGGACGTCAGTGATACAAGCTGAATAGTATGAGCGTAGGCTGGGTGGTGCTTAGTTGGATCGTCGCGATATGGCTGAAATATTGTTGAAAGCGACGTTAAATTCTATTCACTCATCCTGGGCTTAATAATGTAGAGTGAGATTTGGCTTCGCCACGTGTATATCCGTTTCGTATTTCATTGATGGAAGTTGTAGTGGTAACAAGATTTGTTCCAAGAAAGGACACAAGATACGAGCGCTTTGGGCATTTCATTGATTCGTCGCCGAGAACGGGATATAAATTCCAATTCAGACAAGCGCGCGAACGAACCATTTCCCGAATGAAACGCCTGTTATATTATTTGACGTCTGCATAAAATGCGACTCAATGTGTCTCACTTCGCTAGTTACAATTCTTCTCATGCTATTGTCCACGGCGATATGAAACGTTAGACCCAATTATGTATGGCTGAAGATTCCACATCGCCATCGATTATTCGTCTGTGGGATTTGTTCGTTTTGGTACCCGTCTGAGGAAAACAATATCGAACAGGCTGCAAAGTCCCAATAAAACATCCATTCATCCGATCTGCGAAACTTCCCACTTAAGAATTAGTTTCTTAGTTTTATGATGCCAAATGTTTGGTGTATTACGGCTGTTTTGGTCGATTCAGTTGTATTTAGTCAGCTGAAAACAATATCAACATTAAAATCCTCTCATTCTGGAGCGACGTCAGCCATAGCTGGCTAAGCCCCAGCTTGCTAAGCCTCAGCTTGCTAACCCTCACCTTGCTAAGCCTTAGCTTGCTAAGCCTTACCTTGCTAAGCCTCAGCTTAGCAAGCCTTTCTCCTATTCCTCCTTACTCGTTATTCATTTTCTTAACTTTTCAACAAATCAACCGTTAACTATGGGGCACGCTTACCAAAAGTGGGGTCAGTGAGTCAATGGTCACGGACACTGTGTCGTAAAAATAAGACAAAATACGTTCTTTGGTCGCGGACTACCCGCGCGTCATTGGAACATGAAAGATTCGTAGATTTTGATTCAATGACGTAGCCCATAGTGTCTCGTAAATCGCTAAGGTATAACAGGCCTTATTCCTTTAAGAATTGTCACTCACAGGCCTAACTTCGCCAAGGTTTCAGCGTATTTACTTTTTGTGCGATTCACCGCCCGTCTCCAGGGGTATTCTCTGATTAGCGGCAGAGATTGCTCTCTAAGAATATTCACTGACCACATCATCGCGGAGAGATAACCAAGTATTCTCACTTGATTAGATCAGCAGTGGCGAACCTCAGCCAATACATAAATGAAGTTAATTTCAACCATATCAAACAAGCACGGACACTAATTGCTTCATACGGTTCAAGTGAAGATCGCATTACTATCACCAAAGACGATCATAATTCGGCCATTTTGGAGCACCCGAGTCATCTACTTCTGGATAAACTACCATACAGACTTGGGCACCAACCTTTTGGCGGAGATAACATCGCATACACATGCAAACCATAAACGAAGTATACAGTTTGAATACATGTTCATGTTTCACACACATTCATAAAAGCATACCCTGTTTATAACATAAACATGCACCATAAAATAATAAACGTACAAATTGTAAGGTATAATTATCTAGAAACGCTAGAGATCTATATATCTGTAACTGTCCACAGAGAACAAAGCTGTTTACGAAGTGCATATCGTACGTGTAGGTGAATAAGGTGCTCCACCATCAAAGAGGATTTTTTGCTATCCAGATTCTTTTAACTGCAGTTTAATAAAATAACATATATACAACGAATATATATACAACTCTTCAGCAGATGCGATATTATTAAAATATCGGTCCATTGATTACTGTTGATAAGGTTTGTTTGAAGTTTCCAATTGATGGTGTACAAATGCAATCCGAAGGCTTTGAAGTTTGGAGATTTAACATTTACATATCTTTGATGATCAAAGCGATCTGGCGCTGTATTACAGGAGCTAGGAATCTGTGAATGAGAGTAGTAGGGAAAGGGGACGAAGGCATGCGTTTTCCAGGGAGGTAACTCTTGGTTCCCCTTTTTCCAGGTTAAAGGTATAGGGGACGCCCCATCGCCTTTCACCTCTGGGGCGCAGGGGGCGCTACCAGCTCAAGGTCACGTGGAGGTCAAAAGTAGTTCCGGCAACCTGTAACCTTTGTATTCCTCCGCGGACAGAACGTAGTCCCATGTCAACCAAGTGACTTCCAATGTTAATGTACATGTATAAGGGGGAATGCCTAAAAAGAGTATGGGAATAGACGTTTTGTGACAGGGGTGGGTCCCTAGTGGACCGAATGGGTCGAGTGAGGTGCCAAAGTGAAGCGCTCCTCTAGGGCCATTCAGTCATGGGTGGGTGCATGTAAAATTAGGATTTTTTCCTTAAACTATAAAAAGCGGAACACGGACTTTACCCCTAAACCAGGGGAAAAACCCTATCAACTCTAGCCAAAAGGGCTAATATCGGTCCCCGGCCTGCCTATCAAGTCAATGGGGTGGGTGCATGTAAAATTAGGATTTGTCCCCGAAACTTTAAAAAGCGGAACACGGACTTTACCCCTAAAATAGGGGAAAACCCCTATCAACCCTAGCCAAAAGGGCTAATATCGGTCCTCGGGCTTATCGGGGCCTGCCTATCAAGTCAATGGGGTGGGTGAATGTAAAATTAGGATTTTTTCCCGAAACTATAAAAAGCGGATCACGGACTTTACCCCTACAATAGGGGTCTGTATTATACAATATAAGGGAAAATGCGTGTATGGGGTATGTGGATGGTCAATTTTTTTCATGGGCTTTACTATGGCTTGTGGGGTCTCGTTTTTCTCATTTCACCAAGAAAATGACAATGGGAAGGGTCCCGGAGCGAATCGGTGAAATTTTTGGGAAAGGTCACCGAGGTCTGTATATAGGCCTATAGGCTGGCTATATGGGGGTATAGGTTCAACCTGCGAAATTCACATACGTTCATTGTGATATGGGTTGCTTGGATTTGTTTTTCACGTCTCGTCATTTAGAACACGATGGGAAGGGTCCCGGAGCGAAACGGTGAATTTTTTGGAAAAGTACCATATAGCCCATATAGCTCCATACTGGCTATGGGGTATAGGTCCAACCTGGGGAATTCACACACGTTCATTGTGATATGGGTTGTTTGGTCTTGTTTTTCACGTCTCGTCATTTAGAACACGATGGGAGGGGTCCCGGAGCGAAGCGGTGAAATTTTTGGAAAAAGTTCACCGAGGCCTGGGTAGGCCGATAGGCCTATACTGCGTGGCTATGGAGGTATAGGTCCATACGGGGTGAACGTTTTGGGGTCTAGGTGAGCCCCTTATGATCCTATGGTGTCGTATGAGGTCTTATTTTGAAGCTCCCGTGGAGTTTGTAATGTATCGATTAATGGTTCGTCCATGTGCAATAGTCTGCGCATGCGCAGTCTGGCCGTAGTATCGAAAGCAGGCATGTTGGGGGGTATGTGGGGGGTGTGTTTGGGGTAGAGATGGACCACTGTGGGTCCAAATGGGTTGTGGGAGGTGTCAAAGTGAAGCTTGTGTGGGGTAGAGTCAGAATGGCGTGTTTTTAAGTGCAAGTCGCGTCAATCTGCGCATGCGCAGTTGGGTGTAGTAAGTAAAGTGGCCATTTTGTGGGTGCGTGGAGGTGTGATTGGGGTAGAGAGGGACCATCCTTGGTCCGATTGTGTCGTGGGAGGTGTTATCTTGTAGCTCTCGGGGTGTACATCCCGATTTGAGGGATGTTCACGTCATCTGTGACGTCATCGGTGACGTCATCAGTAGGAGTAGTAGCGAAAGTGGGCATTTGGGGCAGTGAAGGAAGGTATTTGGTGTAGAGATGGACCATCCATATCTGTCACACATTATACCACATCTTTGTTGTGTATACCACATCTGTCGTGCATTATACCATATATGTCCTGTATTATACCATACCTGTCCTATGTTATACAATATCTGTCCTGTATTATACCAAATTTATCCTGGATTGTACCATATTTGTTCTCTATTATACCATATATGTCCTGTATTATGCCAAATCTGCCCTGTATTATACAGTATCTTTCCTGTATTATACCAAATCTGTGCTGTATTATACCAAATCTGTGCTGTATTATACAATATCTGTCCTGTGTTATACCATATCTGTGCTGTATTATACAGTATCTGTCCTGTATTGTACCATATATTTCCTGTATTATACCATATCTGCTCTGTAATATACAATATTTCTCCTCTATTATACCATATCTGTGCTGCATTATACCATATCTGTCCTGTATTGTACCATATATGTCCTGTATTATACCAAATATGTGCTATATTATACAATATTTGCCCTCTATTATACCATATCTGTGCTGAATTATACCATATCTGTCCTGAATTATACCATATCTGTGCTGTATTATGCAATATCTGTCCTGTGTTATACAATATCTGTCCTGTATTATACCAAATCTGTCTTGCTTTGTACCATATTTGTCCTGTATTATACAATATATGTTCTGTATTATACCAAATCTGTGCTGTGTTATTCAGTGTCTGTCCTGTATTATACCAACTCTGTGCTGTATTATACAATATATGTTCTGTATTATACCAAATCTGTCCTGTATTATACGGTATATGTTCTGTATTATACCAAATCTGTGCTGTATTATACCATACCTGTCCTGTATTGTACCATATATGTCCTGTATTATACAATATATGTTCTGTATTCTACAATCGGATAGCCGTTGTCGTGAATAACAACAAGTTCAGCAATGTTCATACAGTTTATTATCCCCAATGTTACATCATACCCAGGCTGGGGGAGCCGGCCTGGGCATGTTTGGTATGTTCACAGCAAAACAAATTGAAATATCAAACACCATGTTTTATTATTTAGCGCACCGTCACATTAGGTACAAGCGTTTACTGAGCTCAAGTCAACGATCAGCATGTAGACATATAGAGTATGTACGGCATGTTATGGTATTCATCAGTGCATGGGTGAAGCATTCAGCCGATGGGGTGGTCGGTCAGCTTGGTAACGAAAAACGTAACATTGGTCACCTTCTCCACTGTCCACTTGGTGTTGGGGCGTTGTTGTTGGGCCCATTCCAAGGGATCCACGGTGTCCAGTTTCTCCAGCATCGTCTCTAGCGACACTCGGTTAATGATGGTAAACGGTTGGTCAAATACCTGGATGTTCCTGCTCGGGTAAAAGTATCGGACTTGGACTGTCTCCTTATGCTGCAGCACATAACCAAACGCCAGATTCAATTTGAAGGCCGTAGTTTGGTCGTTGAAGATGGCTTCCACGTAGCTACGTAGACGGGCGAGGTCGGTCAGTCGGAAATTGTAGATATCTTGAATAGGGCGATGACGGTTGAAACATTGCCGTATCATGGACCAATGGCGCCGATAGATGTCACTCACTGGATGGGCGTCCTGTAACAGATCGCTAGGAACATTTATGGGCTCGTCCAGAAAATGTTCGATGTTGTCAGGCGTATGACTCGAAACCGTAACGGTGGGGTCCGGCTGGATATCCAGGCTCTTCTGAACTGTGGGTATAGGCGGGCTCTCCGTCATCGCATCACCAGTGGCGTTCGTCTCCCCGGGCTCATCTTCACTGGGTCTGACCTTCCGCGGCTCCTCTTCAGTGGAAAGTTGTCGCCCAAACCGTAGAGACGGGGCATGAATCAAACGCTGATGGCGTCTTAACTGACTGCGTCGTTTGAAGAGTTGACCACAATCCTTACAGTGTTCCGTCGCGCCCTCGTGGAATGAGCGTTCGTGGCGCAGTAAATGATCCTTCCGATTAAATGACCGTGCGCAGGTTATACAAGTATACCGTGCATCGTTGTGGGTGGAGGCCTTGTGGCGGTGCAAGTCGTGCAGACGAGTAAACTGCTTCTGGCAAGTTGTGCAAGTGAACATCTTGGTGGTTGACAGAGTGTCTGATGAAACGGCCAGGCCGCTTCCCTTTTATAGCACGCTAGCTGGTGATCTATTTTTAGCACACTCAGTTCAACTATCCCCAAGTCGAGGGCCGAGTCGTGACATCTTCGGTAACCTCCGTGTCTCTTCGGGCACCTCCGTGACATCTTCGGTCACCTCCGTGTCTCTTCGGTCACCTCCGTAACTACCCGGCTGTTCCCGTGTAAACCCGGATGGATCTCCGTGTCTCTTCGGTGACCTCCGTGACATCTTCGGTCACCTCCGTGTCTCTTCGGTCACCTCCGTACCGTCAACGATCAGCATGTAGACATATAGAGTATGTACGGCATGTTATGGTATTCATCAGTGCATGAGTGACGCATTCAGCCGATGGGGGTGGTCGGTCAGCTTGGTAACGAAAAACGTGGCATTGGTCACCCTCTCTACGACCCATTGTGTGTTGGGGTGTTGTTGTTGGGCCCATTCCAAGGGATCCACGGTGTCCAGTTTCTCCAGCATCGCCTCTAGCGACGCCCGGTTAATGATGGTAAACGGTTGGTCAAATACCCGGATGTTACTGCTCGGGTAAAAATATCGGGCTTGGTCTGTGTCCTTATGCTGTAGCACATAACCAAACGCCAGATTCAACTTGAAGGCCGTAGTTTGATCGTTGAAGATGGCTTCCACGTAGCTGCGTAGACGGGCGAGGTCGGTCCGTCGGAAATTGTAGATATCTTGAATAGGGCGATGACGGTAGAAACAGTGCCGGATCATGGGCCAATGGCGCCGATAGATGTCACTCATTGGATGGTCTTCGTGTAACAGATCGCTAGGAACATTTATGGGTTCGTCCACGAAGTGTACTTTGCCCTCCACGTCGTACAAAATCTGGCCCAAGGTCTTGTCGTCGGAATTTGACTGTTGAATTAGGGCGACATCATCATCGGCCCTCGTGCGATGGGTGGGAGTTCCCCCTGTTTCGATATTGATGCCTACGGGCTCTTCTACCTGCAAACGTGGCTGCGGAACAGGGTGTCGTGTGCGTTGGTGTCGCAGCAACTGACTGGTCAGTTTGAAAAGCCGACCACATTCTTCGCATGGACGCTTGGGTACTTCATGGCGTGCACGTGTGTGGCGCTGTAAATGATCCGGGCGCTGAAACGACAGTGTACATATCGTACAGCTATACCGGGCGGTTCCTTCGTGCTTGGTAGCCTCATGGCGGCGCAAGTCGTGCAGACGAGTGAATGATTTCGAGCACGTAGTACAAGTGAACATCTTGGTGGTTGACAGAGTGTCTGATGAAACGGCCAGGCCGCTTCCCTTTTATAGCACGCTAGCTGGTATCATGTTCGGGCACCTCCGTGTCTCTTCGGTGATCTCCGTGACATCTTCGGTGACCTCCGTGTCTCTTCGGGCACCTCCGTGACATCTTCGGTGACCTCCGTGACATCTTCGGGCACCTCCGTGTCTCTTCGGCCACCTCCGTGTCTTTTCGGGAAGTGACCGAAGAGACTCGGAAGTGAACGACATTGTGGGAAAACCCCCACAGACAGGTCAGTACATGTGCTATCATGTTCACACTCCGTCACCGAAAAGACACGGACTGAAGATGGCGGACCTCGCCCGGTGGTGGTGGTGGTGGTGGGAGCTCCCGTGTGGCAGAGCTCTTGGATCGGAGCTCTTGGAGCTCAAAGCGTGTGGAGCTCAGAGCTCGGAAGTGACATTTGCATATGACCGGAACTGACCTTTGACCCCGGCGCGCAATTTTATCCGGTATTGTTAGCGCGCGCCGGGGTCAAAGGTCAGTTCCGGTCACGTGAACGGAAGCGGAAGTGACCTCACAGAGGTCATATGCAAATGTCACTTCCGAGCTCTGAGCTCCACACGCTTTGAGCTCCAAGAGCTCCGATCCAAGAGCTCTGCCACACGGGAGCTCCCACCACCACCACCACCACCGGGCGAGGTCCGCCATCTTCAGTCCGTGTCTTTTCGGTGACGGAGTGTGAACATGATAGCACATGTACTGACCTGTCTGTGGGGTTTTTCCCACAATGTCGTTCACTTCCGAGTCTCTTCGGTCACTTCCTGAAAAGACACGGAGGTGGCCGAAGAGATACGGAGGTGCCCGAAGATGTCACGGAGGTCACCGAAGATGTCACGGAGGTGCCCGAAGAGACACGGAGGTCACCGAAGATGTCACGGAGATCACCGAAGAGACACGGAGGTGCTCGAACATGATACCAGCTAGCGTGCTATAAAAGGGAAGCGGCCTGGCCGTTTCATCAGACACTCTGTCAACCACCAAGATGTTTACTTGTACTACGTGCTCGAAATCATTCACTCGTCTGCACGACTTGCGCCGCCATGAGGCTACCAAGCACGAAGGAACCGCCCGGTATAGCTGTACGATATGTACACTGTCGCTTCAGCGCCCGGATCATTTACAGCGCCACACACGTGCACGCCATGAAGTACCCAAGCGTCCATGCGAAGAATGTGGTCGGCTTTTCAAACTAACCAGTCAGTTGCTGCGACACCAACGCACACGAAACCCTGTTCCGCAGCCACGTTTGCAGATAGAAGAGCCCGTAGGCATCAATATCGAGACAGGGGGAACTCCCACCCATCGCACGAGGGCCGATGATGATGTCGCCCTAATTCAACAGTCAAATTCCGACGACAAGACCTTAGGCCAGATTTTCTACGACGTGGAGGGCAAAGTACACTTCGTGGACGAACCCATAAATGTTCCTAGCGATCTGTTACACGAAGACCATCCAGTGAGTGACATCTATCGGCGCCATTGGCCCATGATCCGGCACTGTTTCTACCGTCATCGCCCTATTCAAGATATCTACAATTCAAGATACCGACCTCGCCCGTCTACGCAGTTACGTGGAAGCCATCTTCAACGATCAAACTACGACCTTCAAGTTGAATCTGGCGTTTGGTTATGTGCTGCAGCATAAGGACACAGACCAAGCCCGATATTTTTACCCGAGCAGTAACATCCGGGTATTTGACCAACCGTTTACCATCATTAACCGGGCGTCGCTAGAGGCGATGCTGGAGAAACTGGACACCGTGGATCCCTTGGAATGGGCCCAACAACAACGCCCCAATACACAATGGGTCGTAGAGAGGGTGACCAATGCCACGTTTTTCGTTACCAAGCTGACCGACCACCTCCATCGGCCGAATGCGTCACTCATGCTCAGATGAATACCATAATATGCCGTACATACTCTATATGTCTACATGCTGATCGCTGACGGTACGGAGGTGACCGAAGAGACACGGAGGTGACCGAAGATGTCACGGAGGTCACCGAAGAGACACGGAGATCCATCCGGGTTTACACGTGAACAGCCGGGTAGTTACGGAGGTGACCGAAGAGACACGAAGGTGACCGAAGATGTCACGGAGGTACCCGAAGAGACACGGAGGTTACCGAAGATGTCATGGCTCGGCCCTCGACTTGGGGATAGTTGAACTGAGTGTGCTAAAAATAGATCACCAGCTAGCGTGCTATAAAAGGGAAGCGGCCTGGCCGTTTCATCAGACACTCTGTCAACCCCCAAGATGTTCACTTGCACAACTTGCCAGAAGCAGTTTACTCGTCTGCACGACTTGCACCGCCACGAGGCCTCCACCCACAACGATGCACGGCATACTTGTATAACCTGCGCACGGTCATTTAATCGGAAGGATCCTTTACTGCGCCACGAACGCTCATTCCACGAGGGCGCGACGGAACAATGTAAGGATTGTAGTCAACTCTTCAAACGACGCAGTCAGTTGCTGCGACACCAACGTTTGATTCATGTCCCGTCTCTACGGTTTGGGCGGCAACTTTCCACTGAAGAGGAGCCGCGGAAGGCCAGACCCAGTGAAGATGAGCCCGGGGAGACGAACGCCACTGGTGATGCGATGACGGAGAGCCTGCCTATACCCACAGTTCAGAAGAGCCTGGATATCCAGCCGGACCCCACCGTTACGGTTTCGAGTCATACGCCTGACAACATCGAACATTTTCTGGACGAGCCCATAAATGTTCCTAGTGATCTGTTACAGGACGCCCATCCAGTGAGTGACATCTATCGGCGCCATTGGTCCATGATACGGCACTGTTTCAACCGTCATCGCCCTATTCAAGATATCTACAATTTCCGACTGACCGACCTCGCCCGTCTACGTAGCTACGTGGAAGCCATCTTCAACGACCAAACTACGGCCTTCAAATTGAATCTGGCGTTTGGTTATGTACTGCTGCATAAGGAGACAGTCCAAGTCCGATACTTTTACCCGAGCAGTAACATCCAGGTATTTGACCAACCGTTTACCATCATTAACCGGGTGTCGCTAGAGACGATGCTGGAGAAACTGGACACCGTGGATCCCTTGGAATGGGCCCAACGACAACGCCCCAACACCAAGTGGACAGTGGAGAGGGTGACCAATGTTACGTTTTTCGTTACCAAGCTGACCGGCCCCCTCGGCTGAATGCGTCACCCGTGCACTGATGAATACCATAACATGCCGTACATACTCTATATGTCTACATGCTGATCGTTGACTTGAGCTCAGTAAACACTTGTACCTAATGTGACGGTGCGTTAAATAATAAAACATGGTATTTGATATTTCAATTTATTTTGCTGCGAACATACTAAACATGCCCAGGGCGGCTCCCCCAGCCTGGGTATGATGTAACATTGGGGATAATAAACTGAATGAACATTGCTGAATTTGTTGTTATTCACGACAACGGCTATCCGATTGTATAATACAGAACATATATTGTATAATACAGGACATATATGGTACAATACAGGACAGATATGGTATAATACAGCACAGATTTGGTATAATACAGGACATATACTGTATAATACAGCACAGATTTGGTATAATACAGGACATATACTGTATAATACAGCACAGATTTGGTATAATACAGGACATATATTGTATAATACAGGACAAATATGGTACAAAACAGGACAGATTTGGTATAATACAGGACAGATATTGTATAACACAGGACAGATATTGCATAATACAGCACAGATATGGTATAATTCAGGACAGATATGGTATAATGCAGCACAGATATGGTATAACAGAGGGCAAATATTGCATAATACAGCACAGATTTGGTATAATACAGGACATATATGGTACAATACAGGACAGATATGGTATAATGCAGCACAGATATGGTATAATAGAGGAGAAATATTGTATAACACAGAGCAGATATGGTATAATACAGGACATATATGGTACATTACAGGACAGATACTGTATAATACAGGACAGGTTTGGTATAATACAGAACATATATTGCAGAATACTGGACAGATATTGTATAATACAGGACAGATATTGTATAATACAGCACAGATATGGTATGACACAGGACAGATATTGTATAATACAGCACAGATTTGGTATAATACAGCACAGATTTGGTATAATACAGGACAGATACTGTATAATACAGGGCAGATTTGGTATAATACAGGACATATATGGCATAATAGAGAACAAATATGGTACAATACAGGACAGATTTGGTATAATACAGGACAGATATTGTATAACATAGGACAGGTATGGTATAATACAGGACATATATGGTATAATGCAGGACAGATGTGGTATAACACAACAAAGATATGGTATAATGTATGACAGATATGGATGGTCCATCTCTACACCAAATACCTTCCTTCACTGCCCCAAAATGCCCACTTTCGCTACTACTCGTACTGATGACGTCACCGATGACGTCACAGACGATATGGACAACCCTCAAATCGGGATGTACACCCCGAGAGCTACAAGATAACACCTCCCACGACACAATCGGACCAATGATGGTCCCTCTCTACCCCAAACACACCTCCACGCACCCCCAAAATGGTCACTTTACTTACTACACCCAACTGCGCATGCGCAGATTGACGCGACTTGCATTAAAAAACACGCCAGTGTGACTCTACCCCATACAAGCTTCACTTTGACATATTGCACGACCCATTTGGACCCATAGTGGTCCATCTCTACCCCAAACACACCCCCACATACCCCCCAACATGCCTGCTTTCTATACTACGGCCAGACTACGCATGCGCAGACTCTTGCACACGGACGAACCGTGAGTCGATACATTACAAACTCCACGAGAGCTTCAAAACAAGACCTCATACGACACCATAGGACCATTAGGGGCTCACCTAGACCCCAAAACGTTCACCCCATATGGACCTATACACCCATATAGCCAGCCTATGGGACTATATGGGCTACCCGGTACTTTTCCAAAAATTTCACCGTTTCACTCTGAGACCCTTCCCATCGTGTTCTAAATGACGAGACGTGAAAAACAAGACCAAACAACCCATATCACAATGAACGTGTGTGAATTTCCCAGGATGGACCTATCCCTTCCATAGCCAGCCTATGGGGCTATATGGGCTATATGGTACTTTTCCAAAAATTTCACCGTTTCGCTCCGGGACCCTTCCCATCATGTTCTAAATGACGAGACGTGAAAAACAAGACCAACCAACCCATATCACAATGAACGTGTGTGAATTCCCCAGGTTGAACCTATACCCCCATATAGCCAGCCTATGGGACTATATGGGCTACCCGGTACTTTTCCCAAAAATTTCACCGATTCGCTCCGAGACCCTTCCCATCGTGTTCTAAATGACGAGACGTGAAAAACAAATCCAAGCAACCCATATCACAATGAACGTGTGTGAATTTCCCAGGTTGGACCTATACCCCATGGCCAGCCTATAGGCCTATATACAGCCCTACCCGGTACTTTTCGAAAAATTTCACCGATTCGCTCCGGAACCCCTCCCATTGTATTTTTCTCGGCGAGACGAGAAAAACGAGACCCCACAACCCATTGTAACACCCCCAAAAAAATTGACCATCCCCATACCCATACAGACATTTTCCCTTATATTGTATAATACAGACCCCTATTGTAGGGGTAAAGTCCGTGTTCCGCTTTTCATAGTTTCGGAAAAAAATCCTAATTTTACATGCACCCACCCCATTGACTTGATAGGCAGGCCCCGATAAGCCCGGGGATCGATATTAGCCCTTTTGGTTAGAGTTGATAGGGGTTTTCCCCTATTTTAGAGGTAAAGTCCGTGTTCCTCTTTTTATATTTTCGGGGACAAATCCTAATTTTACATGCACCCACCCCATTGACTTGATAGGCAGACCCCGATAAGCCCGGGGACCGACATTAGCCCTTTTGGCTAGAGTTGATAGGGGTTTTCCCCTAGTTTAGGGGTAAAGTCCGTGTTCCGCTTTTTATATTTTCGGGGACAAATCCTAATTTTACATGCACCCACCCCATTGACTTGATAGACAGGCCCCGATAAGCCCGGAGACCGATATTAGCCCTTTTAGCTAGAGTTGATAGGGGTTTTCCCCTATTTTAGGGTTAAAGTCCGTGTTCCGCTTTTATAGTTTCGGGAAAAAATCCTAATTTTACATGCACCCACCCATGACTGGATGCCCCTTCACGAATGCTTCACTTCGATATCTCACTCGACCCAATCGGACCATGCAGCGTATTTGAAGTCTGGGGACTACTTTTTCTTCGCGGAAGCTTTTCCCCGCGACCGCATCACCACCAGACCGCATCACCGCGGAGGAATACACACGCAGCTGGTGGCGCCCCCTGGCGCCCCAGGCGCCCCAGAGGTAAAAGGCGATGGGTCGTCCCCTATACCTTTAACCTGGAAACAGCGCCACCTACCGCCACCAAGAGTTATCTCCCCCGGCAAAATGAGACCGAATATGCGGTCTACCTACTACTCCTGTGGTCTGCCGCCGATTTTATTTTGTTTTCAAATATGTTAGGCCGTTTGTAATATGATTTTTCTTAAGATAAACAAAGAAGCATGCTCCACTAGAGTGAGAAATAAAATAGCTAATTTGCACAACTTCGTTTTGGTCTCGCGTCTTGCGCCTCGTAAAACTGACATGTCTGCATGTCTGAGAAATATTTGAATACAGATAATTTCATTGGCTCGTTTAAATGGGGCCGACATTTGACCTCATGCTTTGTGAACAACTTTCGAACTGGATTATCTCCCTCTAGATAGATGGCGCCGTGTGAAATACATGCCGAATCACAGCGAGAATCTAAGGGTAGTGTTAAGTCAAACGTGAAATGCCCTTAGCAAGCTAAGATGCTGGAAACATGACAGATTGGCTCAAATAAGTAACTCATCTGATGTTCATGGAATGATCAACTAACTTACCTCCACGTGGCAGGCTGCTTGGGCCGGTTTAAGGGTGAAGGTCAGATCATCTACGTAATGTTTCTTCGGCGTCGTGTGTGTGCCAGTTATGGTTGTGGCGTCGTGTGTCTTCAGCTGATTGGAGAAAAATGGACGTCAAAAATATTGCTTTCTTTCATTAGTTTTAATTAGTGATCGGTTTGATTGTTTGTATATAAAGTAAGCAGTTTGTTTCACATCAATAAACCTTTACAGAAACTCTGTGCTGGGTTTTCTTTTTAATTTTTTTTTCACAAGCCAATGAATATGCCGGATTTCCATTTGAAAATTTGAATCGACCATACAATTGGAAGATATCTGGTTCTGCACTGTTGTTTTTACCAAACATCACTGATATTTTCTGGAGCATATAAAACAAAATAAGATTTAACTAATGAAGGGCTTGCACACTTGGACCAGAAGATATACCGGAAATACTAGTTCTGTCAATTGATTGGTCAACAGGAAGTGGCAACCAGAGAATTTGATTGGATACTTGGTATTCTGCAAAAGGTCTCATTGATATACATATTTCCTTTGTTGTCTTGTTGTAGAGCAATCGTAAATGTGTGGTCGATTACATTTTGACGAGTGAATTAATGAATGACCATGTGCCATGATATCATCCTGGTATAACTCACCGTGTAAAGGCATTTTTCTCCCCCATGAGCACAGTTATCAGCGGTATTCCACGCATTCATCTGTGCGACAATTTTGCTTGCCACAGCTGCGCAGTCCACACTGAAGACCCTGAAAGTACAAATACGAACAACCGATTAAGTGAAAACCCAAAGAGAATTCACCGCCATGCTTATAAAACTGATCTTTATGCAGTTTCTTTTCTAGCTTTAGCCACCAAGTTGTGTAAAATGTTGTAAATTATCGATCAATGGTGATTCACTCTCCGGTACACTAAAATTCAGGTGTAATTCTTGTTGACTAGATAACATGTACAAGAAAGTAGCCGATACTGATTGTATAGGCCTAATGAAGAATAGGGATGTTTCTTTCAGACTGGAAATGGTGGGGAGAATTATTTTTCAAGAGAATTGTACGGAATATATTTTTTATATATTCTTTTTTATACCATGACAAATGCAATTTAACGAAGACATATCACCTCTATTATATCCTACTGAAAAAGGGTAAGAATCGATGGTCTTGCTCTGCTAATGGGTAAAACTGGATGTTGTTATAGAGGAGCATTTCTTCTTGAAAAAACCCGTTCTGTTTATTGTGTAAGGTGGATACATTCCGGTTATGTGAACGAACTTCCGGTGAATTGCAGTTACATTGTCTTTGGTTTCTGTTATTATCATGTTGTCGAGAACAGTCGCATTGTTTTGACAGCCGAAGGAGTCTCAGTTTGGGTGAAGGGTTTGTCTCCTTTTCCATAAAACGTGAGACTGCCATAGGTTGGCTAGATATGTTTATATCTTCATGATCTCCGAATGAACAATCTCAATCAAAGCATAACTTATATGCCGGTACATAATATACCGTATCACATGTCATGTTTTTGGATGGCACTTTCATGGCAAATCACCAATACTGATGCTGGATGGGTGAGTTCCATGTGGAATTCGAACCTTGACCCTCCAGGCACGGCGGAAGCAATTCATGATTGGGGGGCTACCATCACAGCACAATCAGGCGAGGGTCCAGGGGCCGCCTAGGCCCCGGAAGCTCCAGGGGTCTTAGATGATCGGAGAGGCGTTCTAGCGTATTTCCGAGCAATAAAACAAGAAATCCTCATTGGCAATTTCGATCAGGTTGATGGAGTCTGTGAGATTCTTGACGATGAATATTTAAAAAATGTTGGGAAAACAGGCAACACAAAGAGAGTAAATGAGTTTGTGAACAATGAAAACCGACAGCGTGTATTTGGGGCCAAGGCGTTTCGGTAACTTTTGACTGGGCGAGAATTTGGACATTCCCATGGCATGGACACGCAGGGTGTTTTCTACTCTGGTTCATTTTCTTTCTAATTTTGAGGAATGCAAGTCTGAACAATCAAATAACAGTATTTAATATTTGCTGATATCACGAAACGTCCAGGACATAGGAGTCATATGTTTTTAGCGGCATTTCGTCTTAGAAATTAGTGGCATACGTCACATGGTGTGAGGATTTAATCATTTATCTCTACCATCTTTTATATGGTATAACACTATTAACCTTTTGTGAACCTAACAATTACTAAACAATGCCGGTAAAAAAAAATCTAGAGCTTTGGCTGGCCCACTAATGCTGGACAGTTGTACATTCACGTGCCATAATAAAGTTCACAAACTGGCTGACGTTGACAGCAGCATATTATTGTCACGCTGAGTTGCAAGCTATGTTAGGTTGAATCACTGAAACTTATAGCCCTCCAAAACCATGGGATGTGAACATATGCCATATTGACTCTCAATTAATTTATACATTGTGAATACAAATTATAATTGAAATTTTTTAGTTGCTTCTGAATGGTAGGGGGTCTATATTTCAACGCAATTTTAATATTTTGGTACAAAATGTCTGACAAAATCATACAAATTTAAATTTCTTGAACTTCCTACATATATTCTATTATGTGGATATCTTGGGACTGACCTAATCAAATTATGAAGATCAATCATTAAATAGCCCATAGTACTGAGAACCGTTCGTATTCTTGGACCCTGTCAATCATGAAAAAGATCCACGAAATTACCATAATGGATTTTCCTCCGAGAGGTTTATAAAGCACAATTGGTTTCCGAGGGTCTGCATCTTCATATCAGTTTGAAGACAATTCTTTCAGCTTTCGAATACTATAAATTTTGTGTGGATCGGTTCACTAGAAGTCGTTATTTTGATAATAACTCGACCCGGATATTTTTTCCTCTGTCTCTTTCTCCGCATTTTTGACTGTCAAATTTGAGCCGTAAAACTCATACTTCTGTTTCGATGGAGATTTCTCTATTATCCGGTTCACCGAAAAATTCAAAATTTGACAGCAGTAATCCCTGATCTCTCTAGTTAACTTTCCCCTTTTTGTAATCCTGCACTGCTTGTACCCACTGAGAAATCCTTGCCAAGATGACAACTGCTCGAAAGCAGACGACACATCGATGTTTACATTAAACAGTGCTTTCAAAATTACCCACACAGACCCCATACCTCACATTCCAGTACTTTTTCTTCTATGAAATTGGTCGTGAGTTAAGTTTTTGAGCCCCTAAAGATATGTGATATCTTTCTGGCACTGGCCGTTGGCCATTTTGTGAACTTTATTATGGCACGGGAGTGCAAATAGTTTTAGTTATGCGATAGATATATGCGACGCAGACAATTCATTTTACTATTCATTTCGAAAATACGTATTCATTGAAGTATTTTTGCGTTGACATCATATGAATTTTAGAAAAGTTGGTCAAATTATTGGGGGGGGGCTTCAGCCCCCGTAGCCCCCCCGGCTCCGCCGTGCCTGCCTCAGATTGGGTGAACATTAATATTCATGAGCTCTATAATCACTTGGCCACCCCAGTTGGTCTATTACGCTCGTGACAATTTGCCCATGCAGTATTCTCATACATACGGAGCCGTAAAAGTGACATGCAAAAAAAAAAAATTATCTCGTGCCCCGACTTATTATCTCGGGATCCCGTGATAATATCACTGGTTATAAATAACCAGACGGGTTTATTAGTATTCCTAAACACAGCAGGGCTGAAATACGGGCACTTTCTGTGTGTTTATCTAAGCAATAAGATATTTCACATGTAAACTTTTTTTTTTGAAATCACCTTCAATGAAAAAAAAAATAAAAATCGCAATGAACAATATCAACACTTTGGTATGGAAGCCGGATGCGGCCATTCGTCGCTTCGTCAAATCGACTTTCTAAAAGTCGAAGTCGTAGTCAAAGTCGAAGTCGATTCGGCGATTTCTTTGGTAATGCTGGATACAAAATGTTCCACTATGAGGAAATTGGGAAAGATTAGTCTGCAGATGGTTAGCGAAACAGTGGTTTGTGAATATTTCGAGCGCTCGCCATTGAATAAATTTGAAGGAGAAATAAATCAACTTTGAGAACTTACCAGTTGACTCTGCAGGAAGCATGGATCGGGGCAGGAGTGCCCACATACAGAGAGCATAAAACGGCGGAAAATAACAGAACCTTCATGATTATAGCTGAATCGACCAGTTGGTGAGGAACGAAAGGGTGGCCGATACCGATAGCGTGCTTATATACCAGACCTTATCTCCTTGGATACTCCGTGAATTAGATAACATCAGCTGACCTTGACTGGAAACAGAGGTCATTTTTTCGGAAATAATTTGGTCACTGGTGGACGCATGGAATCCGACCATTTTGACTGGCCGATGGTGGCCTTCTTGTTCCAAGGAGCAACAAATCATACAGAAGAATTGAAGACTCTGACCCATAGATTACGTACGCCAAGTTTCAAGTTGATCGGTTCAGTGGTTCCTCCGGAGAAGAGCTTCAAAGGTTTTGAACTTTTTCCAAGATGGCCGCTATACATTCTGACCAATCAGAGACCACTTCTAATATGCACTTCTCCAATAGGTCTACTATCAACTGTCAAAGTTTCAAGTTTGTGGGCCAAGCCGTTCTGGCGAGATCGCGGACACAAAAACCGGTGGGTAAAAGAAGAAGAATAATAGTGAATCCGAACGATTTCCTTCGGACCTGGTCCCCTAAATATTAAAGGTTATACCAAATGACCCTCTACTACTTTGCATTAAAACATACCAGTAGTGTTCCAAACAACAAATTAGTATTTTTTTCTCGAATAATGTCGATAAGTGGATTTTAGGACACGAATAGCACACATGTGAGGGAAAACGTATTGGAGCCGTGACCTCTGGTGCATGACGTCACAACCTGATTACGATTGCGCCCTAAACGATATAGTCTATGACGTCGGGCGTTGCTACGAAAGATTCACCCAACTGTGGGAGTTCTAGCGTGATGTCGCTGACATTTTGACGTCACAACAGGCATTTGAGCGAGATCGTAATCAGGTTGTGACGTCACAGGTCAAGCGGTCACAGCTTTCGCCGTTTTGAAAGGGGCATGAAATTGTCGCACTTTACTGCTGCTATTTCCAACCTTGGGCAGTTTGAAAACATTCAAAAATGCAAAACAAGTCTATATAATCACCTCTACAACAATTTAGCACAAAAAAGTAGCAGATTTTGAGACCATTTTGTATAACCTTTAATAGTGAGTTCAGCTGGATCACGGCCGAAGTAGGTTCATATGAACTCCAAATCAATTATATCGCTTTTCCTTAAAGATACCATACTTGGTTGTACTGGGTTACGGCAGTGCATCCCACCTAACCAAAACCTTCTCCAATGTTCTCAAAAGCGTATTCGTTATACGGAAAATTCGTCTTGACGTATAGCTAAGTTTACACTGACAACAAAATATCCTTAATACATTTTTGGAAAATAGGACATTGCTTATAAAGAATTCTACTTGATTATTACGGTATTAATCTCAAAATTTTAAGGAATAAGTTCGATTCCTTAAATTTCTTAAGGATTATCTATTCTTGTCTAGAGCACCTTTCGGGATGTATTTCCTTCCGCTTAATATGTTAAGGAATTCCTTCAAAATTCTCAAAATTTCTATATTCCATAACATTTCACGAATTGTTTAAGGCAAACATTTGTTGTTTAAAGGAACAATTTACATTACATAGAACTTGATGAAAATGCCGTTCACAGCAATTTCTATAAAATTTCTTTGATATGCATTTAGAAGTCGGCGTATATAACACAAGGGTATTCTAAAGATTTAGCCTTGAAGTATCTCCAACGAAACGTCATCTTCACAGCAATAAAGAAGTTTTTAGCCGTAGAATTGCGCTGTGTATTGCCTAGAAAAGCCTCCATTGCGACAAATACTTTAGTTTGTCAAAAGAATGTCGTTCACGTTACAGAACAACTGCGCCCTTTTGAACCTACGGGGCTAAGTGAAATTTATCTAATCTTTAGCGCAAATATTAACTCTGTAGGCAGTTTGTCACGGTACTGTTAGACTTAAATGTGAGATTGGTAGATTGGATATGTGAAACAACCAGATGGAAAACACAACGTGAACCCGTTAGTCTAGTAGCCAAATGTCAAAACAAGATTTTTGCTGCACCCCCTTGTGAGTAAAGGTTTGGTATGTTTTTATGAAAGATATGCCCTTCTAGTACCAGAAAAACCATGTTTGCCATCTTGTATCACGGTCAGAGCTGAGATATAGGCGTTTAAAAAGGTGCCTCTGAAGAAAATGTCACGATTTATGGAGAGGGGGTAGGGGTACCGAAACTGCTCTAGAATTGTTAATTGTAGGTCGATTTGCTTTCCCGTAGTGTAGATTTAAGCACAATTAAACAGAGATCATGCCTATTTATAAAAATGATCATTTAATCAAATTGTTATGTTTTTGCAGGGGGTCGTTTCCAAATTTCAATAAAATACGTTATATTTAGCTTAAAATTAATTCCAAAGTTTTTTTGACAGGGCATAGATGTCAAGTATATCTGCAGAATATATGCAGATCAATTCAACTGGACACGGAGAGCTACGGAAGAACAATTCAACATTCTAGAATGATAACTTTTCTAAAAAGTCACACTATAAACATAGGAGTGTGCAAATGACGAAATTTCAGTTAAATTTGTAACGTGCACCTGTACGATCTTATATGGTCTCATACCCAAAATATCAACAAATTACAATCCCAATGGCATACAGATCTAATTAAAACGATTTTGTCACATTTCAGTCATTTCAAAGGAACAATTAAATTTAGGGGCCATCTCATAATTCCAATAATTACTATGTGTTTGGAACCCAACATACAGGGCAAATTGGGATAAATTAAGCTAACACCATGCTAATAATTAAGAGATCATTTCTAAAAATCATTTTAGCAATGCAGTTCTACAGATAACAAAACTGCACATAATCTTACCAAATTATACCAATTAATTACGCTTTACACAAACTTATATACATATAAATCGGCATATTAAATAAGTCAGTTTGTGTTAAGACAAACATAACCTACAACGAATTAAACTTAGAATTTCACGATTCATTAACATAAGAACCAAAAACATGTCATGTAAATTTAAAATATTTACAAAGCTGATAAACCAACGATGATTAAATGTCCTTGGTGGTTTATTTCAGAGCCTGATACTGATAGCACACATAATGCTTAACATGAGGATATCCAATCAACACCCATCAGAATAGTCATGCTCCGAATCATCGCTAATGTCTACATCACTTTCTTCTGACGCAATTTCTTTATTGTCGCAAGTTTCGTCACTGCTCTCGCATTTACATGCTCGTGTACAGCGTAAACCTGCTTTGAGGCACCGACATAGTTGAACACTTTGATATGTCGCATTGGCAGCTTGTGAATTCAGTCAGTTCATTCGGTGCTGCTTGTTGTGTCATTAAGTCTGGCAACAGACCATTATCTGTGCTTATCCACCCATTACTTGTCGGTGCAGGAATGCTTGGTTGTGGAACCAAAGCAGTTTTCCACACAAGGCACTGAAAGTTCACTCTTTTCAATGCTGATTGAGGCTGTCACGACAAGGTGGCTTAGGCTGTTTGCAGAATAGTGTGTATCTCAAGGTGTTTATGTCACAAATAGTAGACTTCGGATGGTACATTTTGCGCACAAATGCTTCGCATGCAAATCTGACATCCTCAGGCAAAGGAACGATATCCCCTAACTTCTGAACGTCAGGAAAATTGGAGCGGTGGTCTTTAATCTGTTGCCACGCTTTCATTTTCCCCCTACCTTTGAAAGCACTGACCAGTGCTGTCACAGCCAGTCAGGGTATGGAATGGAATAAGATATGAACATAAATTGTGTCCCAATGTGTTTGCGATTGCATGCAGCGGAATGTATCTTGTATTTTGTTTGCTTCCGGTTTTAAACCACACATTGATACCCATCTGCTCTGAGAAATATACTTCTAGTACCATTGCGTCTGTATCTGGTGACCAAATAATGGCACACGTAATGTCGAAGCGTACAATAGAATCATTGATATGTAACAGGATTCGTGTATCAGCTTCCTCCTGCGTGGAGAACAGGTCCGTTATTTCCGCGATTCCGTCACTCGACAAAGAAACAAATTTTTCGTGGTCTGGAAACCTCCAGCTAGCACCAATGCTTGGGACGACGTCAGCTTACCTGGCATGATTGTCTGCCACTCTGTGAAAATGAAGTTATTCAGATTGTCCTTGTTCTTCGGGTTCGAGAGGAAGGATTTAATGTTTCTGGGGAGTACCTGATCCTTGGAATGGATCTGTATTTCGGGTGAGTTGGGCGAGTTCCCACCCGTTTACGTTCCCCAGCCTTTATGGACAAATCTGTGTCATATCTGTCTGATATAATCTGGACGGTGTTACCTCCCTTGAATGCTTGTTCAACGAATCCCCCCAGGCTTAACAGCATGTCTCCGAATGTGCTGATTCCAAACCTAGATGATAACTTCTGTACACAGGTCATATGGTCAATGAAAACCCCTGTGGCTGATTTGTTATTTATCTCAATCTTCTGGAAAGACTCCGTATCTTTGGACGACGAAACTTGTTTGTCTTTGCTAGAGAACCATCTTCACAAGAAGCCGTGCGAACAACTCTCTGATTCAAGAGAGTTGATTTTGTCTTTCCCCCTTTTATGTGGCAACGGCCGGTGAATACTAGCGAAAGTCTTCAGTTTCATCTGTTTGATGGGCTGATCAAGGAAAGCTACATCCCTGTTTATCCTTTCATCCACAAATTCTAGAAGGGCTTTTTGACCATTTTCAGCGGCATCCAACAATCCTGTTGTGACATCTGCCGGGGCTACAACACCAGTTGCAATGTTAATTACGGGCTCTATGGTGTCACCAACTTCGGGTGTCTTGAGATGGAAAGGGTTTCCATACCGATCTTCAACGACAGTCATAATCTTCTTATTGTCTTGTTTATTTCGCTCTATTAATGGTTCCGTCGTGTTCTCGGAGTCCACAAAGGGCCTTGAAGTTATGTAGTATCCCACCAGCCTCATGGGCAGTAAGGTACCACTCCATTGTCGCCTTCTCCTGCCTACTGAATCCGATGATTCCTCCCTTCCGGGACTTTGTGTCTCTGACGACGGTTTGCTCAAGCCCAAGATCCGACCAAATGCTGTTGAAGGAACTTGCTGCTGATCTAGTTACGATATGCAACCCGGCTTGGAAAGCTGTGACTGGAAGTTGTAGCATTTCTGCCAAATAAACTGGACCCCAGCATGAATAATTCTGCCGATCATATGCAAACGCGTAGCACAAGATGTCAGCAAAGTATTGCAAATGCCGATTCCAGTCAGGTACCCTCTCAGCTGCAAGGAAACCAAATGGGATAACGGTATTGCGATTCAGGACTCTTATATGTTCTTGTCGAGTCGCAGGTCTTCGAGCCAAATGCTGCTAAACATGTTATGCAAGGTGGACACCACAAACGCTGTTCGTTAGCCCACAGGCTGGTACATGATGATATGAGCCGATTCCAATGGAATGCTTTCCTCGAGTGGATGGTTACTTCTAATCTGCTCACAAAAGAAGATGCCGCGATATTGGAGCAGAACTGTATATCTGTTCAGCAAAGGACGAAAGAGGTGCTGGCGACCGACAAACTGGACAAGCAGCTTCACACAGCGATGACGCCCGAATTTGGAAAGCTTGATGAATGTCTACAAAGCCACGGTGAAGACTACGACAAATTCATAAAAGAGGGTAAAAGCCAGAGTCAAACATTTCATTTCTGGACAAATTACATCAATGGCGTCGAACTCGCATTTGGTTACATTGCAGCTGAGAAGGAACCTGACTGGGATCGGCATTTACAATACTTTGCTGACATCTTGTGCTACGTGTTTGCATATTATGCGGCAGATTTATTCACGCTGGGGTCCAGTTTATTTGGCAGAGATGTTACAACTTCCAGTCACAGCACTCGCTGTCCACGCAGCTTCCCAAGCCGGGTTGCATATCGTAATTAGATCAGCAGCAAGTTCATTCAACAGCGTGACGATGAAGTGGTACCTTACTGCCCATGAGGTTGGTGGGATACTACATAACTTCAAGGCCGTTCATATAGACACAACGCCCACTGCCATCAAGTGAAACGAACAAGACATTAACAAGATTATGACTGTCGTTGAAGAAACATTAAATCCTTCCTCTCGAACCCGAAGAACAAGGACAATCTGAATAACTTCATTTTCACAGAGTGGCAGACAATCATGCCAGGTAAGCTGACGTCGTCCCAAGCATTGTAGTGAGGTAGCTTAGGGCCATATTTTGGACAGATCGTGACACGCTGGACCAAAGCACCAAACTTGGCACACCCATCACTTGAGACATATAGAACAATATCAAAAGGGGTGCCCGTTGCTCTGGGCTCTGTGATGCCCTCTGGTCCCCAAAAGGGCATCTGAGGGGCAATATTGCTATTCAAAGAATAGTTAGCCTCCCAACAGCTTCGTTATTTTTATTATCCTTAAGGCTGGGAAGCTGAAACTTGCCACACTGTATCACTGGTTCAAGCCCTACCCGAAAATGTCACAAAATCCAAGATGGCCGACGATTTTTCGGTCATATTTTTCGATTTTTTTTATTTATACAATTTCTCCGCAAAAACTGCGTGATAAATTAGTAAATATTATTGTGATGTGAAATAAAATAGTTTTTGTCCACTTTTCATCGCGAAAAAGCAGAAATTGTGAAGAAATATGACAAAAACATCAATTTTCTGGTACCCTACGTGGCCGCCATTTTGAATTTACCCATGATACTCTGCTCGAGGGGTCATATATATAGGCTCAAAATGACCCCAATATGATAAACGATAAAGTCCTGGAGTTTCAGTTCTCCATTTTTTGTCGTTCCGGAGATAGCGCAGAATATTTGGTGGGGGGCCCAGCCCAGGTAGGGTTAATTTTGAAGGAATACGAGGAAAACAGAACTTTCCAGTTACACCCTAATATCATCCATTTTCAATTTACTCATGATGCTCTGCTCCGAGTATTATGCTGCAGGCTCAAAATAACTTCAATATCATAAGCTATAACTGCGCTAAGTTACAGCTCTCAACGTTTATTCATTTTGGATCACCAGAGAAAAATTCTCTTAGAAGGAAGTGGGGTGGCTGAAACCACCAAAACCAATTAAGTTTACATAATCGCCTGTGTAAAAGGAAACGATCGCCCCTATTTTCATGTAAAACTTGAACTGTGATTCAGCTTTCCGTCTCGTAAAATGGGGGGAAAAGCTGGACATACTCAAGACTGGCCAGGTTAGCTTTTCTGGGTTATTCTTGCATTTACCAGGTTTATCCCATGTTGAAGCGTTTACTCCATCAGACGTCCTCAACGCTCACCCATTAACATTCGATGCGTTATTTGTTTGATCTGATCTGTCATCACAGCACCCGAGCTAGCGTATCTAATTCCACTTAAGCCGGTGCTAGGGGCCGTGTGGATATTTCATAATCTCCACATGAACCGCTACAATAAATGCGCGGCTGAGATACTAAGGCTACATCCGAGAATCCACCGTATTCTCGGGACTGCATGTTTGGTGCTGAGGGAAGCTTTCCTGTTGATATGAGTCATATGGTTGCTTTTTAGTCGCCAGACGTCGTCAATTTCTCCCACCGCTTGCTTACCGCTCCAATTTCAATCTTTCTACTTTCAAGTTTGAGAGATGAATAGCTGATTTTTTTGTCTAATACTACATCTAATATATTCCACTGGGTGCCAAGACCATTACATATATATGTGCATGGTTCAGCACCCGTGCATTACTCTAATTATATGCCGGTTGTGCATGTACGCTGTAAGAAAAATGATACTGAAAGGGGAGGATCAATTGTGTTTAGTGGATTCAGATCCAGTACCCCCCCCCCCCTTTTCCCAATGAACTTTTCTCTGGGGCTCGCAACTGTTTAAAGCTAGCACTTTGTGTCTTTATAACAAATCAAATTAGGGGCATTTTATTCTCGGAAAAGAGCATTATGGGTAAATTCAGATTTGACGAAACGGTGGTGTAGCTCGAAAATTTTGTTTTTGGAGTATTTTCCTCGAAATTGGTGTATTATTCTACGTAAAACTACCCAATAATATATTAAATCACATCAGATGATTAATTACTAATTCGCAAGGTAATTTAGGCAAAGAAAATTGCGCAAGTAAAAAGTTTGAAACATGGATTCGAAAAATCAGAAAAATGGCTTATTTTTATAAAACGACGTCATCGTGACATCATCATAGAGACCATCTTGAATTTTGTTACATTTTCTGGTAGCACTGGAACCCTAGATATAGTGTGGCAAGTTTTAGCTTCCTAGCCTCAAGGATAATAAAAATAATGAAGATATTGGTACGCTATCTATTCTTTTATTGGTAATATTTCCCCTTAACCCTACCTGGCCTGGACGGGGGGGACATTATGCCCGCCCCCCTCCATCAAACTTTCTGCGCAATCTCCGGAACGACAAAAAACAGAGAGCTGAAACCCCGTGACTTGATATTTTTGGAACATCATGATGTCTTGCCGGCATCATTGAAAACTGTTGACCGCTTCTCTCTTGCAGGAAACAAGCTTATGTTTATGTATACTATGATTGTCTTTTTGAATTTGGTGCTTATACTGTTATATGGAATATGAAATAGGTCTTTGGATTATCATCTTCACATTTTCAGTTTAAATACTACACTAACGTTCCGTCATTTACCTTGACTTAACGAATAGAGTAAACTGTTCAGACCGGGAAATGCATGTGATGTAATATAGCCAATCAAGATAGGAGCTTGCCAACACCGAGCAGCGAGGATTTTCTTTGATGTCTGCCCGTGTGATCTCCAAATATGGCAAGTGGTGGTTGTATTGATGTCAGTTTCCTTCGAATAGCCAATCAAATTTGAATTTTGAAGAGGTCACACATTGCACTCCTCCTAATATGGACCACGGAATGTTTATAGCGCTATGACATCACCAGACCTGTATTCTAATCAGATAATGTGTTACGTTCAGCCAAGGCAACACGTGTAGTGTTAGACTTGGGTAAGCGAAGATGTGGATTATGGACGCGGATATTCTCTAATGGACGACGGCTGGATTATGAATGACGGACTAGACGCTTGTAATTTATAGTTTGTCATATTGTAGTCATTTTGTGCCCATTTGCATAACCCCCCGAGCAGGGGATCATGGGTAAATTCAAGATGGCGGCCACGTGGGTTACCAGAAAATTGATCTTTTTGTCATATTCTTTCAAAATTTCTGCTTTTCCACGATGAAAAATGGGCGAAAACTATTTTATTTCACATCACATTAATATTTACTAATTTATCATACAGTTTTTGCGGAGAAATTGCATAAATAAAAAATTCGGAAAATCTGACCGGAAAATCAACCAAAAAATGCGGTTTTTGAAAAATGACGTCATCAGAGCGGCCATCTTGGATTTTTTTTTTACATTTTCTGGTAGAGCTTGACCCAGGGGTATATTGTGGTAAGTTTCAGCCTCCTACATGTAACTCAAGGAGTAAGAGAATAGCCTCGAGGCCACGACAGGTCCCAAAAAGCCCAGGCCAGATAGGGTTAAATGCCCTTTTGGGGGCCAGAGGGCGTCAGATGATCCAAAGTGATGAGCACCCCTTCTGATATTGTTTTGTATGCCTCAGGGGATGGATGTGCCAAGTTTGGTGCTTTGGTCCAGCGTGTCACGATCATTCTGCTAAGCCACCTCACTATTGGCGCTAGCTGGAGGTTCCCAGGACCACGAAAAAGTTGTTTCTTTGTAGAGTGACAGAATCGTGGAAATAACGGACCTGTTCTCCACGCAGGAGGAAGCCGATTCATGAATCCTATTACATATCAATGATTCTATTGTACGCTTCGGCATTACGTGTGCCATTATTTGGTCGCCAGATACAGACGTAATGGTACTAGAAGTATATTTCTCAGAGCAGATGGGTATCGATGTGTGGTTTAAAACCGGAAGCAAACAAAATACAAGATACATTCCGCTGCATGCAATCGCAAACGCATTGGGACACACTTTATGTTCATATCTTATTCCATTCCATGCCCTGACTGGCTGTGACAGCACCAGTGCTTTCAAAGGTAGGGGGAAAATGAAAGCGTGGCAACTGATTAAAGACCACCACTCCAAATTTCCTGACGTTCAGAAGTTAGGGATATCATCCCTTTGCCTGAGGATGTCAGATTTGCATGCGAGGCATTTTTGTGCAAACTGTACCATCCGAAGTCTACTATTTGTGACATAAACACCTTGAGATACACACTATTCTGCAAACAGCCTAAGCCACCTTGTCGTGACAGCCTCAATCAGCATTGAAAAGAGGGAATTTTCAGTGCCTCCTTGTGGAAAACTGCTTTGGTTTCACAACGAAGCATTCCTGCACCGACAATTCATGGGTGGATGAGCACAGATAGTGGTCTGTTGCCAGACTTAATGACACAGCAAGCAACACCGAATGAACTGACTGAATTCACAAGCTGCCAATGCAAGACATCAAAGTGTTCAACTATGATGTGTCGGTGCCTCAAAGCAGGTTTACGCTGTACACGAGCATTTATGCGAGAGCAGGGACGAAGCTTGTGACAATAACGAACTTGCGTCAGAAGAAAGTGATGTAGACATTAGCGATGGTTCGGAGCATGACTATTTTGATGGGTGTTGATTGGATATCCTCATGTTAAGTATTATGTGTGCTATCAGTATCAGGCTCTGAAATGAACCACTAAGGACATTTGATCATCGTTGGTTTATCAGCTTTGTAAATATTTTAAATTTACATGAAATGTTTTGGGGTTTTTTATGTTAATGACTCGTGAAATTCTAAGTTTAATTTAAATGTAGATTATGTTTGTCTTAACACAAACTGACTTATTTAACTAAAGAAATGTGCCGATTTATATGTATATAAGTTTGTGTAAAGCGTAATTAATTGGTATAATTTGGTAAGATTATGTGCAGTTCTGTTTTCTGCAGAACTGCATTGCTAAAATGATTGATAGGAATGATCTTTTAATTATTGGCATGGTGTTAGCTTAATTTATCCCTATTTGTCTTGTATGTTGGGTTCCAAACACATAGTAATTATTGGAATTATGAGATGGCCCCTAAATTTAATTGTTCCTTTGAAATGACTGAAATGTGACAAAATCGTTTTAATTAGATTTGTATGCCATTAGGATTGTAAATTGTTGATATTTTGGGTATGAGACCATATAAGATCGTACAGGTGCACGTTACAAATTTAACTGAAATTTCGTCATTTGCATACTCCTATGTTTAAAGTGTGACTGTTTAGAAAAGTTATCATTCTAGAATGTTGAATTGTTCTCCCGTAGCTCTCCGTATCCAGTTGAATTGATCTGCATATATTCTGCAGATATACTTGACATCTATGCCCTGTAAAAAAAAACTTTGGAATTAATTTTAAGCTAAATATAGCGTATTTTATTGAAATATGGAAGCGACCCCCTGCAAAAGCATAACAATTTGTTTAAATGATCATTTTTATAAATAGACATGATCTCTGTGTAATTGTGCTTAAATCTACACTAAGGGAAAGCAAATCGATCTACAATTAACAATTCTAAAGAAATTTCGGTACCCCTACCCCTTCTCCATAAATCGTGACATTTTCTTCAGAGGCACCTTTTTAAACGCCTATATCTCAGCTCTGACCGTGATACAAGATGGCAAACAAGGTTTTCCTGGTACCAGAAAGGTATATCTCTCAAAAAAATATGCCAAACCTTTACTGACAGGGGGGTGCAGTAAAAATCGATTTTAAGCCTCTATTGAGAATTGGCTACTAGACTACGTGTCAATAAATAGTCTCTTTGATTTAAGAGCTTCGAGCCTTTTCAATTTAGAGCCTCGATAAGTTCGACCTATAGTACAAGAATGTCGAAATTTCGACTGACCCTCGAATTTTGAATTCTCGATTATTTTGTCAACATTTGGGTCCTATATAATACTGCCATACGTTTCCATAAGCATGAAATTATGATATTTTGTTTCCTATAATCGTAATGGAACATTAAATGAAATTGAAAGCGACATCTTTTGATAAAACGAATAAGAATTTGATATACCGTTCTCAAATATTTAAAATTCTTAATCACGTTTACTATTAATAGCGAGGTGGCTGAGTGAAATTATATTTACGTAAGTGACAAAAGCGTGATTTTTGAACCAAAATATCCCCTAGGGTCACTCCCTTGAAAAATCTGTGGCTGCAAAAGAAATTCACAAGTGTGACGTCACAGTGACGTGTTTTTGACGTTTATTCTTTAAAATGTATGCTAAAATACAGAATATCGTTAAAGTAGGGTCCCTGAACTAAACCACCACGACTTTTCCAACTGTAACAAGCTATGTACTCAGCAAATGTAATTAAGAGTTCAAAATAGTAACATTTTTCAGACTGTATGGTGAAAAAGAGGAAACGAGTAGTATAGAAAGCAGCAATTTTGGGGGTGCATGGGGTGTGTTTGAGGGACCATTCGTGGTCCGAATGCATCGTGTGAGGTGTCAAACTGAAGCTCTCGTGGTGTACACCACGACTTGAGGGATGTTCATGTCATCTGTGACGTCATTGCTGACGTCATCAGTAGGAGTAGTACCCAAAGTGGACATTTTGGGGGTGTGAAGGAAAGTGTTCGGGATAGAGATGGACCATCCGTGGTCCGAATGCGTCATGTGAGGTGTCAAAGTGAAGCTCTCATGGTGTAGACTACGACTTGAGGGATGTCCGTGTCATCTGTGATGTCATTGGTGACGTCATCAATAGGAGTAGTATCCAAAATGGGCATTTGGGTGGTGTGAAGGAAAGTGTTTGAGGTAGAGATGGACCCTTCTTATGTTTATGTTTATTTAACATCAAATCTCAACAGGTCAATGAGACCCAGTAGTAGAGACGATAATACAATAGTATATAACATAATGAAACATATTAGAATAACATAACACGAACATACATTGCAGAAATAATAATGTCCAAATGTCCAAAAGACGTGGTGTTAATACAAATATACATAATCGTTGCATCTTTATTGCACCATGTAGGCGCCTTGTCTGTGTCTTGTGCGCTGTCCTCCGTGGTTTATAGGGTGGATGGAGGGTGTCTGGTTCCATACTGCTTCAAAGATTTCTTCTTTGAAGTAGCAGGAACACAACTGGGCTGGGTGGTGCTTAGTTGGTTCGTCGTGATATAGCTGAAATATTGTTGAAAGCGACGTTAAATTCTATTCACTCACTCACTGACTCACCCATCCGTGGACCGAATGCGTCGTGTGAGGTGTCATCTTGTAGCAACACCCGCCAACTCCAAGCTTAACGCTTCAACGCCCTGGTGAAATAGCTCAGAAGCTCTGATTTTCTAGATATTCCACGGAATTGTCACTAATTCATCGAAATGCCGTAACTCCCGTCAACGCCCGTTGTTACGCCTTAACGCCCTATATGTACGCCTTAACGCCCGTCTCAACGCCTTATCTCAACGCCCTATCCTAACGCCCTAACGCGCATAGATCATTCAATCGGCGAGCTGAGGAAGTAACCAATCAGTGCACCCATAAGGGCATTCGCGGCGTACACACCGCGACATGTAAAAGCTCATTATGTCCATCATAATCAAAGTTGGTCAGGGTGGGCGAGTGGTCTAAGGCGCCAGACTTAAGTGCTGGTCCACATATGTGGGACTTGGGTTCCAATCCCACTTCTGACACACATCTTTTTCGTTATTCTTCGCCATGTTGTAAAACCATTGCACAAATATAGCACTATCGTTATGACCACAATAACCAGCGTAGGGCAGGATTGCCGAGTGGTCTAAGGCGGCAGTCTCAAGATCTATGAAATTGTCTTCTCCGGCGTATGACTATACTGTACTGCACATGGGGGCGTGGGTTCGAATCCCACTTCTGACTCGCACCCTTTTACTGGTCACACGGAGTCATATAAATGAGAATGTTGTTATTGTTGAGATAGTGTAGTCTCTCAATTTCGGGTAAATAAAAGTCAAGGGAAGTAATCCAGTTTAGTAGTGTAGAAAGCAGAAACTATCAGGGTTAATTTTTAGAGAAATTTTCTGGAAAACCCCTGTTCTATTTATAGATCGCTTGGAAGTGGTAGAGAAAGGGAAGTTTCGGAGGTGCAAACAAGCGCGTTTGGAGAGAGTTGGCCATGTTCGCTCTGGCTACGTGGTAGACTTACGGGTACAGCGTATCCGGAAGCGACGTCACAGAGGTCATATGCAAATTGTTTATGTCAACTTGGGGTCGCGGCGGCCCAACGTCGCAACGCCTATGTTAACACTTTAATGCTTTATCTTAACGCCATAACGCCCTAGCATAACGCCTTGACGCCGTGATGTAGACAGATGAGAGAACAACAACAAGGATGACAGATCAATTATGTTATTAGCCCCTCCAGTACATCATACTCATGCAGGGGAAGCCGCGTCGAGTATGTTTACAATTCAAGTAGGCTCTTGTTCAATTAGAAGCCGTCGTTTGAGATAGTTTAATCTTCGGTCAGAATCGCTTTTGGCCTAAGCGTCGTCGGGCAGGCCAGGATACTGTAACGGAAGCATGTCGTGAAACACTTGTTTGCACATTTGGGGTGTAGTAAGTAAAGTGGTATTTGTTGAAGTCCGCAGGGATATATTTGAGGGATTGAGGTTCTCTATCTTATCCAAAGATGGAGTGTATGGTGTCATCTTGAAGCTGTCGTGGTGTAGACCATGACTTGAGTGATTCTCATGTCATCTGCGACGTCATTGGTGATGTCATCAGTACGAGTGGTAGCAAAAGTTTGATTAGTCGACTGATAATCCTATATGTACAGACACCATCACCACACACCACCACCACCACCACCACCACCAGGCGTTGACGCCCGTCATCGCCCGGTGGTGGTGGTAGCTCTCGTAGGGCGGAGCTCTTGGATCGGAGCTCTTGGAGCATGGAACTCTTGGAGCTCGGAGCTCTTGGAGTCCGAGCTTGAAGCTCTTGGAGCGCAGAGCTCAGAAGTGACGTCGTCCTACGCATGCGCACGCCACTGTCCCCTATAGCCCGTAGGGCAAACGGTACACCAGGGTAGCTGACTGCAGAGATAATCTAGGTAGTGCGTTGTTTAAAGATTTCACAATTTCTGCCTGAATGTTTACATGTACTGATACACTGTACGTAAACTGAGTGTGTGGTGAATAACACATTATTTAGTTATTTAAAGGTCATGACAGCTGATAGAGTGAAGTAATTGAGTGTGATGTATTAATATCACAAAATATAAGAGATAGATAGCGGATAAAGTGAAGTAATTGAGTGTGATGTATTAACATCACAAAATATAAGAGATAGATAGCTGTTTATTGTATCTCGGTAAAAAAATGTGTTAAACTGATGAAAATGTCCAACAATAATTCCCAATTTTGTGGCCATTTTGAACTCATCAAAGCTGGCCTCTCTATGACATTGACAAGGTACATTTACTGAACATCAGTATCATGTATCTTTCATGTAAAAGTGTTCACCATATGAAATAGAAATGCTTACAAAGGGTAGGCGCCCCCCCCCCCCCATTCCAAATCAATCACAACATAAAACCCACCCCATGCAGCCATAGATTTTCTGGGTCCTGGAACAATCACAAATCAGCATGCAAAACATAATACTTTTGTGACAAATGTAAATAACTTTCGATTTTTTTACGGTAAGCCACTAGTAGTATATAGGGTTGATTACACCGCACATTGACCTCTTTGCACTTAAACTTGTGGCGGTCACGTGACAGAGGTCAAAGGTCAATGAGTGCACTTGAGTTGACCTGTATCCTTTCATCTTGTCTTTGACCTTGGATCATGTTTAGACATGTTAGGGGATTCCTCCGCGGTGATGCGGTTTGGCGGTGATGCGGTCTGCCTCCGCGGACAGAAAGTAGTCCCAAGTATATAGAAGGCTGAGGGTATGTCTGACTGTATGGAATGCATGTATTGACTTGTGTCTGGGTTTTTTCCATCACGGGGAGTGCGCAGGTGTATGACGTCACTTCCGGTCTGCGTGAATCGGGCGTGACCTGGGTTTGACTATGGGATGTACTGACTTGGTTCTGGGTTTTTCCATCATGCGGCGGTCATGTGATTAGGAGTGCATTTACGGACTTGTATGCCGTCCATTCATTTGAGTCGGGGACTTGGGGTCCCTACGGAAGGATTTTGCAAGTCATGGGTGGGTGTATGCAAAATGAGGATTTGTCTCGAAAATATAAAAAGCGGAACACGGACTTTACCGCTAAAATAGGGAAAAACTCCTATCAACCCTATCCCAAAGGGCTAATATCGGTCCCTGGTGCATGGTGGGTGCATGTAAAATTAGGATTTGTCCCGAAAATATAAAAAGCATAACACGGACTTTACCCCTACAATAGAGGAAAACTCCTATCAGCCCTATCAAAAAGGGGTCATATCGGTTCCCGGGCTTATAGGGGCCTGGGTGCATGAGTGGGTGCATGTAAAATTAGGATTTTTCTCGAAAATATAAAAAGCGGAACACGGACTTTACCCCAACAATAGAGGAAAACCCCTATCAATCCTATCCCAAAGGGCTAATATCGGTCCCCGGGCTTATCGGGTTCTGCCTGGAGTGGGTGTATGTAAATTTAGGATTTGTCCCGAAAATATAAAAAACGGAACACGGACTTCACCCCTAAAATAGGGGAAAACCTCTATCAACCCTATCCAAAAGGGCTAATATCGGTCCCCGGGCTTATCGGGACCTGCCTATAAAGTCAATCGGGTGGGTGTATGTAAATTTAAGATTTGTCCCGAAACTATAAAAAGCGGAACACGGACTTTACCCTACAGTAGGGGAAAACTCCTGTCAACCTTGTCCCAAAAGGCTACTATCGGTCCCTGGCTTATCGGGGCCTGCTGAGAGTGGTAGAGTGGGGGATTAGGAGTAGTATAGAAAGCAACAGTTGTGGGGCTCCGAGCTCCGAGCTCCCGCCTGCCTCATCCCCGAGCTCGGAGCTCCCGACTACTCCATCCCCGAGCTCCGAGCTTCCATCGTTACGCCTTAACGCCCGTCGTTACGCCTTAACGCCCTAGCATAACGCCTTGACGCCATGATATACACAGATGAAAGAAAAACAACATCAAGGATGAGAGATGAGAGAACAACAACAACAACATGTTTTTTTCTTTTCATATGGTTTTTTCTTCCCTCCAGTGCATCATACCCACGCTGGGGGAGCCGCGTTGGGTATGTTTACAATTCAAGAAGACCCTTGTCCAATCAGAGACCGCCATTTGGCGCTGTATCAGTCATATTCGTTCTTGCCCGTTACTGCTTTAGATGTTTTCTCGACTGCTCTTGTCCAATCAGAAGTCGCCGTTTCAGAAACTTTCATCTTTGCTCGGTGTGACCTAATCGTCGTCGGGCAGGCCTGGATATTGTTCGGGCAGCATGTCCTGAAAGAGTTGTTTGCGCATCCTGATCGCATTTTCCAGGACCTCAGTGGGTGGTAGCCCCATATCCTCTTCCAAGTGACGCTTGGTCTTCATGATGGACCTGTGCGTGGGGTCGCCTTTCATTTCAAGCGGTAGTAAGGTATACTGTTCATAGATCGCCATGGCTGTGTTCCTGATGCAGGGGCGCATTTGGGTGTACGCCTGTTGTAAGTTATCCTGTCCGGCGTCCTCGATCACTGCAGCATGAGTATTGATAGCTCTGCTGTCACAATACGATCCCAGAAGGAAGGTTCTGCCTCACTTTCCTGGTATGTAGGCTGACTATCTGAGGTCAAGCTCTCCGTATCAGTATATGTGTGTGCGCCTGGGTACGATGACGTCACTTCCGAGCGTGTATTGCCACTTATATGTACAGACACCACCACCAACACCACCACCACACACACACACACCACCACCACCACCACATTCCACCACCACCACCACCACCGCCGCCACCACCGGGCGTTGACGGGCGTCAACGCCCGGTGGTGGTGGTGGGAGCTCCCGTGTGGCAGAGCTCTTGGATCGGAGCTCTTGGAGCTCAAAGCCTGTGGAGCTCAGAGCTCGGAAGTGACATTTGCATATGACCTCTGTGAGGTCACTTCCGCTTCCGTTCACGTGACCGGAACTGACCTTTGACCCCTGTGACGCCCCTCAACACCCGGTGGTGGCGGTGGTGGCGGCGGCGGTGGTGGTGGTGGTGGTGGTGGTGGTGGTGCAATGTGGTGGTGGTGGTGTGTGTGTGTGTGTGTGGTGGTAGTGTGTGGTGGTGGTGTTGGTGGTGGTATCTGTACATATAAGTGGCAATACACTTGCTTTTATACACAGTAACGGCCGTCAACGCTTAGCTTAACGCTTCAACGCCCTGGTGAACTAGGTCAGAAGCCCTGATTGTCATGGAATTGCCTCCAATACATCGCTGCTCGGAAGTGACGTCATCGTACGCAGGCGCACACACACATGCCCGTACGGGCTATAGGGTACACCAGGGTGTGGGTGCACCAGGTATGTGTGTGTGCGCCTGCGTACGATGACGTCACTTCCGAGCAGCGCAGGGTCAAATGTCACTTTCGGTCACGTGACCGAAAGTGCACTCAGAGTTCAAAGGTTAATCGGCCTCGAAAACCCCTTTATCGCTCGTTAAGGCGCTGAGACGGGCGTTAAGGCGTAAAGATAGGGCGTTAAGGCATTGAGACGGGCGTTAAGGCGTAACGACGGGTGTTGACGGGCGTTGACGGGCGTCACTGCATTTCGATGACAATCAGGGCTTCTGAGCTAGTTCACCAGGGCGTTGAAGCGTTAAGCTAAGCGTTGACGGCCGTTACTGTCTATAAAAGCAAGTGTATTGCCAAAACACGCACAGTAGACGTCCAACCGTCAATATGGTTTATACTTACTCTGAGTGCCAACGCATGTTCACCAGACGTTACGATATGATGCGACACGAGAAAAATATACATAGGATTGAAGACTCCGAGGCACAAGAAGCTGATACAGAAATTGATGAGAGTCTATCTACTGATAAGGAGAGCTTGACCTCAGATAGTCAGCCTACATCCCAGGAAAGTGAGATTGCTGAGAGTCTATATACTGATACGGAGAGCTTGACCTCGGATAGTCAGCCTACATACCAGGAAAGTGAGGCAGAACCTTCCTTCTGAGATCGTATTGTGACAGCAGCTATCAATACTCATGCTGCAGCGATCGAGGACGCCGGACAGGATAACTTACAACAGGCGTACACCCAAATGCGCCCCTGCATCAGGAAAACAGCCATGACGATCTATGAACAGTATACCTTACTACCGCTTGAAATGAAAGGCGACCCCACGCACAGGTCCATCATGAAGACCAAGCGTCACTTGGAAGAGGATATGGGGCTACCACCCACTGCGGCCCTAGAAAATGCGATCAGGATGCGCAAACAACTCTTTCAGCACATGCTGCCCGAACAATATCCAGGCCTGCCCGACGACGATTAGGTCACACCGAGCAAAGATGAAAATTTCTGAAACGGCGACTTCTGGTTGGACAAGAGCAGTCGAGAAAACATCTAAAGCAGTAACGGGCAAGAACGAATATGACTGATACAGCGCCAAATGGCGGCCTCTGATTGGACAAGAGTCTTCTTGAATTGTAACCATACCCAACGCGGCTCCCCCAGCGTGGGTATGATGTACTGGAGGGGAGAATAAACCATATGAAAAGAAAAAAACATGTTGTTGTTGTTGTTCTCTCATCTCTCATCCTTGATGTTGTTGTTTTTCTCTCATCTGTGTATATCATGGCGTCAAGGCGTTATGCTAGGGCGTTAAGGCGTAACGACGGGCGTTAAGGCGTAACGACGGAAGCTCGGAGCTCGGGGATGGAGTAGTCGGGAGCTCCGAGCTCGGGGATGAGGCAGGCGGAAGCTCCGAGCTCGGAGCCCCAAAACTGTTGCTTTCTATACTACTCCTAATCCCCCACTCTACCACTCTCAGCAGGCCTCGATAAGCCAGGGACCGATATTAGCCTTTTGGGACAAGGTTGATAGGAGTTTTCCCCTACTGTAGGGTAAAGTCCGTGTTCCGCTTTTTGTAGTTTCGGGACAAATCCTAAATTTACATACACCCACCCGATTGACTTGATAGGCAGGTCCCGATAAGCCCGGGGACCGATATTAGCCCTTTTGGATAGGGTTGATAGAGGTTTTCCCCTATTTTAGGGGTAAAGTCCGTGTTCCGTTTTTTATGTTTTCGGGACAAATCCTAAATTTACATACACCCACTCCAGGCAGAACCCGATAAGCCCGGGGACCGATATTAGCCCTTTGGGATAGGATTGATAGGGGTTTTCCTCTATTGTAGGGGTAAAGTCCGTGTTCCGCTTTTTATATTTTCTGGAAAAATCCTAATTTTACATGCACCCAGGCCCCGATAAGCCCGGGAACCGATATGACCCCTTTTGGATAGGGCTGATAGGAGTTTCCCTCTATTGTAGGGGTAAAGTTCGTGTTCCGCTTTTTATATTTTCGGGACAAATCCTAATTTTACATGCACCCCCCCATGCACCCAGGCCCCGATAAGCCAGGGACCGATATTAGCCCTGTAAGATAGAGTTTATAGGGGTTTCCCCCTATTTTAGAGGTAAAGTCCGTGTTCCGCTTTTTATATTTTCGAGACAAATCCTGATTTTACATACACCCATCCATGACTTGCAAAATCCTTCCGTAGGGACCCCAAGTCCCCGACTCAAATGAATGGACGGCACACAAGTCCCTAATCACGTGACCGCCGCATGATGGAAAAAACCCAGAACCAAGTCAGTACATCCCATACAGTCATACCCCATTTGCGTACACTTCGCCATCCATAAGATGGCCTGCGAATCGTGTGTCTCCATTATCGCGGAGCGATATCCGGTGTTTTACCGGATTCTGTTCGGCCTTCATCCGGCGGAGAACATACTCGAAAACTCTGATAAATTACAGGTTTTCATACATACCTCGGAAACAGATATTGCCTGGGCTTACAAAATATATAGGTATGAATAATTTTCGTATCATCCAAGAGGTGTGGTAGATCTGTAATTTTGAACAAGTAGATCATCACATGACTCGAAAATGGAGGGTTACGTTGGGGTTACGTCGGTAGACTTTAGCGGATTGGCTGACGAAGTCACGTGGTATTGATTTCCGAAAGTAGTCTGAAATGGATACACACGATCCCAGGGTCAGTCTTACCGCGTATAGATGACCGAAATGGTTACAGGTTGAGTCATACCCAGGTCACGCCCGATTCACGCAGACCGGAAGTGACGTCATACACCTGCGCACTCCCCGTGATGGAAAAAACCCAGACACAAGTCAATACATGCATTCCATACAGTCAGACATACCCTCAGCCCTCTATATACTTGGGACTACTTTCTGTCCGCGGAGGCAGACCGCATCACCGCCAAACCGCATCACCGCGGAGGAATCCCCTAACATGTCTAAACATGATCCAAGGTCAAAGACAAGATGAAAGGATACAGGTCAACTCAAGTGCACTCATTGACCTTTGACCTCTGTCACGTGACCGCCACAAGTTTAAGCGCAAAGAGGTCAATGTGCGGTGTAATCAACCCTATATACTACTGCCACGCGACTATAAGGGAACGGGTCCTTGAGACATTATCGAACTTTCTGTGCCATCTCCGGAACGACAAGAAATTAAGAGCTGACACTCCATGACTTTATAGTTTATCATATTGGGGTCATTTTGAGCCTATTTGC
>JAVTVY010028616.1:0-13448 GCA_036873755.1 Hanleya hanleyi
TCAAGATTCCTGTGGATGCAACAATTGATCCTGATACATATGGTACTTGCTGTCATGCATAGTTCATACAACCCATCAAACATCACATTTTGTGCTGTCTTCGGCGCACAGAATTTTGGATCTAAGAGTCTTGCAACTTGGAATATTATAAAATAACTAAATTGTTTGTGTGGACAAACTGGTGGGGGAATACAGCGTGAGTCATCAGTTGCTACTTGAGATCCCCCATTTGGTTTGTGATCTGACATATAGGCCCCCTGTTGTTCATATTTGTAGGACTATATTACCAGTCTACTGACTGCATTGATGTTGTGTGTCAATAAAGTTCCATATATAGCCCAACAAATTCATAATTCTAGGGACAGAATCAAATTCCTGTCACAGGCAATTTGGCAACTTGGAAATCAGTGGGGAGTTTAGAATGAGCCATAACCCCAATGGGTATAACTAGTTGCCAACTGAGATTCACCAAAGGTGAAAGATCTGACATTCTATTTATAGGCATGAAAATTCTAGGACATTTTAGCAGTCCCACTGCTAAAACCTGACGACTCTTTTCAACAGATATCAGTGGAGTCGGTCAGAGTGCCCTGAATTGGGTCCAGGAAATTCATCTTTATGCTTTCAGCATATTTGAATAGTCAATGCCATGCGCTCTACAGTTACTATTATAAACGTAACCCAATATGGATTGTCAATACCAACATTTAAATTAAATAAATAAATAAAATAAATCGGCTCGGCTGCATGTATGAACTGGGTTGAGATATATAATGGGTACACAAAGATGTGTTGTAAACTTTAAACTAATATTATTCCTGGGGACGATAACAGTTCGGATCTCATGCTGTAGCCAAACATCAGTCCGAAAATAGCCTATAGTATTGGACTCTTTGATTTAACAGAGTACTACAGTCTAGTCCTACTAATTGGAGATTATCTCCCTTTTCCAGATATGGACAATATCCACAGATGCCAGCTTCAGCTGGCAATGCTGCACACCAAGCCGAGAACTAGCTGATGAAATGTATAGTTAATCAACCCATTCCAAGCCAATATGGCAAACTTTGGTGGCTTTGTTGTCACAGTCTATGAAGGACACATTTGTTTTCTTCAGGTCAACTCTGTCGAAAATACAGTAGAACAGATCTCTCTTCCTCAATATATGATCACTTCAGTGGTGTGTTTCTTCACTCATTTGCCAAAGCCTAAATGTACATACAAATATAGAGAGGATGAACTCAATCGTGAAACCCAATAATTTACATGGTTCACATTGTAATGCCCTATGCTGGAGATGTATTAAGTCGTTGGATCTCATTTATACCTCTCGTGCATTATCATGCAATGCCGGTGTAGTTTACCTGTTCACATTCATTGAGACTGATATAAGATTGTATCCAACAAAGGTACTCTGTCTCCTGCCAGCCAGTTCTTTCATTGCAGAATATTGAGTTAAATACTGCTGCTCCTTTGCCAGCCAGTTTTCTGTTGCCGCATATTGAAATAAGTATTGGGCCAGCCAGTCCTTCTGCTGCTGTATATTGAGATCCCTAATAGTCACCAGATTCATGCAAGATCTAACATTTATCTTAAGAATACCTCACAAGGAGGTGGGTCCAGGGCGATGAATCTTGACAAGGATCCAATCTCAGTGTTGTACAAGTTAATTAAGAATTGTCATTGAAAACTAAGATAACACGGAATATAAATTGTTCAAGCAATATTGGAGGTCTGTGTCAAACATCACTCACCCAGAAGCCCATGCTGTGCCTTGATTATCTTCATAGGAATGTTCAGTACAAAAAAAAAAATAAATAAATAAATAAATAAAAAGAAATAATAAATAAATAAAATAAAATGGATCTAGCAATATAGTCCAGGGCTACTGGTTAAAGGTGACAAGTAGTCACAGATTTTAGGCCATATTTGGTCTAAGATAAAGTTTACAGCAACTTCCAAAATGTTGACTTTGAACATATCACTATTACATCTTACGAGGTTTTGCGATATGAAATTGAGAATTTTGTAAGCACACGAAGTGTGCGCAATGAAATTCTGATTTCATAAGCAAAACCGAGTAAGATGTAATAGTCCCACCCACCCAACCCAATGTATACATGTATCTGAATTCAGGGTGGCTTAGTACATTTAACTAATCTACAGTACTGTATATTGTACATGTATATCCTGAATCTTAATGCATTTTGGATGTTAAGTACCGTAATAACCTAAAGATATAGGAATTGTATTCTAAGTAAGGTTCAACTTGTGAAGTTACAACAGTACTGTTTGAAGTACATATAGTCTAATCTATCTCTGAAGTAGAATTCAATCATCCAAGGAAAACGTACTCCAGGTTGTGTTGATTGTGCTGGAAAGGACTGACATACCTCCAATGTGTGATGGTTGAGGGAGATAACTCACAGGAGCATTTAAACCTGACATGATCAGGGGAGATAACCACAAGGAACATTTAACCATCTATATCTTTATATACCAATACACATGTAATTAATATAACATGAACTTTGGTTTATTCGACGAGCACAATAATATAAATCATAAAATACAATCTTCATATGTCACATGTAACAGTATGAATAATTTGTTTGTTCTTGGTCACTCTCTTCTCGAACTGTATGGCACTCAGCCATTTTGGAGAAGGGAGACTTGGGAAATTTCCCATTTCCGGTTTACTTTCAATGGCTTGTATATCATACTTTAATGGAGAATATCACTATTACATCTTACTCGGTTTTGCTTATGAAATCAGAATTTCATTGTGCACACTTCGTGTGCTTACAAAATTCTCAATTTCGTGGATACTTCCACAGAAAACACACGATACTTTCACAATAACACAGTGGCTATATAAAACGTGATCATTTATTCCAAACTCTATCTGTGTAACTATTTGTCATCAAAAATATTTCCCCGCCAAGAGAAATTGTTGAAAACTCTCCAAAGTTTTTCTCGCCCGAGCAAACGCATGCTAATTCAATTCAATTTATTGTATTTGAGGTCGCATACAAACATAAAATTCATAACTGAACAAAGATACCCACAAGTACATGTCTTTCTGATAATTATTCAGAAATCAGATCCACTTACTCCTGATATGTATGCTGGCAACGAAGTCTATTTTCACCCAAACCAAGCTAAGATAAAGAACGACGATTTTGAGATTTTTGTTTCTGTAGTGAGCGAAAAGAATTTAACGTCGCTTTCAACAATATTTCAACTTGATCGCGATAAACCAACTAAGCACCACCCAGCCAAGTGGCGTTCTTGGTCCATGTACTTCAAAGAAGAAATCTTTGAAGTAGCATGGAACCAGACACCCTCCATCCACCCTATAAAACACTGAGGACAGCCCATGACAGACAGGATCCTTACATGGTGCAATAAAGACAAGTGTTTCAACACCATTTCAGTCGATATACCGGTATGTATTGGTTAATTCCTATTCCGTTTCACACCTAGAAACCACACGGGTTGGGTCCTATTTCTTTTAAAACCCGATACCCCACACGTGGGTGCCCCATGTAGTTATAGTTACCTCTTATGGCAAGCTCTTGGAGGAGCTGGGCGAGTGTCCCAGTTAGTCACCTCTTACAAGCTCTCTGAGGAGCTGAAACCCATTCTGACCATGACCTGGAGTGTGGACGATGACACCCCAGGTCAATCCTGGGGAGCCTCATGGGGCTTCCTACATGGATTTCAGCATAGAGATAAAATCTGGTAATCTAAATTAAGACTCTGAATTGTCCTTGACATTGAAGTTCGGGTCAAATTATCTGAGTGCATGTCATATGCGTGTGGCAGATTTGGCTGTGATGCAGGAGCCTCATGGGGCTTCCCACATGGATTTCAGCATAGAGATAGGAGGACTTAAAAAAAAAAAATTATTTAAATTATACTGAATTTAAATTCCACTGAGGCCTGTGATAAAATCTGGTATCTAAATTAAGACTCTGAATTGTCCTTGATATTGAAGTTCGGGTCAAATTATCTGAGTGCACGTCGTATGTGTGTGACAGTTTTGGCTGTGATGCAGGATCTATCAGTGCTGGTAAATATATTTTGGTACAACGGTAATAAATTCACATAATCAAATTAAAGCAATTCCATTAATTTTGACGTATCGATAGGACAGCTATTTGAAAGCCAGGTTGGACTTTATTGACAAGCATGGCAAGGGGCACCAAGGCCAACAGGTTATTGTGTCAGATTGACAGTGGCCTAGATGCTGTAGGTGTGTCAACCTACCCTTGCAACACATGACTGTGGAGGGGTGTGGATCATTTGAGTTCTATGATATAAGCCAAAGCCCTTAGCTATCTCTCTTCCTTGCCAGTGTTGGTGCAACACTTTCTAGCCAAATGCACAAAAATCAGATATCTGGACTTGATTCCATGTTTCTGATTTCAAAATGTGGGTGTTGACTGCATGTCTCAACAGCAGTATGATATATGTAACCTGTTCGAGCTTCTCCTGGACCCCCCTTCTGATATTGCTCATGCCGTGGGATGCTTCGTTTATTGCTGCTTTGAAAAGAAGCATGTATTACATTCAAGCAAGACTCCTGTCCCTTGAACAGTCTTTGTAATATAACTGAGAGTTACAGCCTTTATCTATTTGAATGTATTTAGGTCAGTTACTTATTAATTTGTTGTTGTACCTGGCCCCACGTGGGCGTATATGTACAAATAAAGAAATCTGAATCTGAATCTGAATCTATAATAATTAAGAAGCTCCAAAGAAGCAAAATTGCAGGACCTACATTAGATCGAAGTTGTGTTCATACATTCCATATGAATGGGTCACTGGCAACACCATTCTACTGAATATGCAAATCATTATTTACTTACAAACCAAACTAATGGCCAGTCCTGCCCTAGAGTGAATGAACCAATGGCAGACATACAACTTTACTATGGAGCTCTTTTATAGGCTACATGCAAATAAGAGTATGTAAATCAGTATAAAAGTAGGGCTAATGTATGCATACTTCCAGATCCCTTTTTAGAAGACTGGAAAATGGTAGAAAAATAAAAAAAATTGTAAAAAAATAAATAATGACCGATTTGACCTGAAAGTCTCAAAGGCACAAGTAAAAAATAAAAGGATCATAACCTGTAAGTTTCAAGAACTTCCTCGAAATAGTTTTCGAGATACGGCTCGGACAGACGGACAGTCACACTGCTGGGGCCACAACAATACTCCTTAGCCCGTAGGGGCTGAGGAGTAACAAAACTGAACTTGTACAGTTGTTGACAGAAAAGTATAACATCAACACCTCAGCTGAAAATTTGTAGGGTGAAGAACTCCAGCTCGGTTTCCCAGGGACTTCAGTAGTCTCAGCAATCTGTCCATTGCTCTGTGTTTTCTGTAGCAGCAGTAGATAGCAACCTGGACATGAACTGCTCTGTGTTGTCTGTAACAATGGTGGACAGCAGCCTGGACATGAAATGCTCTGTCACAGGGGTGGACGTGAAATGCTGATTTTGTTTAGCCTGATACCAAATGCCTGATACTAGCTCGCTTGGTTTGGTTTGGTTTGATTGGGCACTCCATCGTATTACAATGGGCACAGGTCATACAGAGTATGCCGTGCAACCCGTTCCCCCACACCGCCCTGCAAATGCTCCCTCCTACCAATGACGCATAGCCATCGGTAATTCCCCATTATATCTTTTCCACATCTGTATCTATATCATCTAATGTTGATACTAATTACTACCCGATACCGAATGCCAGATACTAACTGGCTATTAATTGATGCCCGATACTATACCATGCTTCTATTACATGTACAAGTTTGTTGTTTTTTTGACATTAGTATAATGTATTATTATTCTTTTAAAAGTTTATTCTATTCACTTTTCATGAATTGCACAGCATGTGACGGAATCGTTGGGTGGCCCTGCAAAGGGCGTACAGTTAGCGATACAGGTACTAATTTGATTTTTTTATAGGTGCGACCTTCCTCCATGGCAAGCAACTATCGTTTTCAAACTAATAAAACATATATGGATTAAGGCATATATTGGTTGATCAAAAATATATTTTGTTACCAGTGGGAAATTATAAACTAACATTTACCAGTAGTTTATCAACATAGCACGCAATAAAAAAAAAATTATTACGAATAAGGTAGAGTATATGTGAACTTAGCTGTGTGTCTTTACTTGAAAGAATATACATTTGCACAATGTAGAAAAGCAGAATACTTGTAGGCCTATTCTCTGAGATACTGAAGGATTTTCCTCCATCTACAATTTTTGTTAAGTCCAAATTTTACACTAAAGTGAATGGGAATTTTTTTCCAAAAAAGAATACATGTACTATGAAAAATAGGCTATGTTATATGTATCAGGCTTTATCCGGTGTGGCCAATTATTTTTAGGCAGAAAAATGTGCCCAAATTAGTGAAAATATTCAATCCCCGAATTCTGGTCGAATATGACAATTGATGCAGAAGAATGTCCCTGAACTGAACATAGCTGAATATGGATTCTCAATGCAAGAAAAATGTTTTGCTCTCTAATCTAATTTGGGTGCATCCTAATTTAGGCACAATGTTTAATGTTTAATGTTGTATCAAGGTGATAATCTAAAGCCCTGTAGTGTTTAGCAGTATCGGGCCGCCGGTATCAGGCATTTATCATATACCTATCTGCCAAAGGCATCTGATACAGTGCCATCTGATAATTTTCTGTATCATGCTAGTTTGATTTTGTGAATAGCCGGACTTCTTTTAAGCTCAGTGACCATGGTTACCATAATATGGCGCAGCGCCCTCTGCTGGGGAAACCCCGGAACTAACTTAGGAATGCAGCTAAAGTGTTACAACAACAACAATCACAACACAAACGTAAAAAGCAAATAAACAATATTTTTAAAAATCGATTTTTTTTTTTAAATTTCTGTAAGTATCTATTACAACATTAATAGTTTAACAGTATTTTATCGGTGCTGTTTTTGGATGTGTGTCATCTGCTTCTTGCAGTTCGTTTACTGTACTGAATCTTATGCTCTGCAGTGTCACTGTTATTTTACAAACGCAAATAATCCGAATCTACGTGTCAACATTGGCCCTTGGGTGTATATCTTGTAAATAGTTCATTTCATCATATATTAGTATTCATGTTTGTTCCGCTAAAAACTCAATTTGCTAGAAGAAAAGCTCAATTTGACCATGAATGGTCCTAAACAAAATGACTTCTATAAATCCCTGATGGTACAAGTGTCAACCCCTCGGCCACAACAGTCTACGATTGATCACGAAAACAATAGCAGACAAGGCAGGTTTCTCGGGCCGAAAGACGAATCACAGTGCTCGCAAATCCACTGCAACTCGCCTTCTACATCCCGGTGTTGCTTCAACTATACCATATTATACAGCTGACGGGGCATAAAAATGTCGCCAGTATAAATCGGTACGCGGTGGCTTCCAATGAAATGCAGAAGCAGATGAGCGAAATAATCGCCAACTTACCGTCTACAAGTTCATCCATTGCAGACATCTCTGACCAGTACTCCCATGAGACATATCCACCTCCAATACCGGCACATTATCACAGTCACCATCAAATGTCAGCCTTCCATGGTTCGTGATTTGCGCGTGTTCAACTACTCCACTCAACAAACTGTTTCAACTTCTAACTCTCAGACCACAGCTGGCGTCTTTCACGGCGCAACATATGTACCTTAAATATAACGGTTCGGCAGTCTTCTGATTGAGAAAAACAGTTCTTTGGTCCTTTGTTGAAAGTAATACAGACACTCCTCTCCGAAAAACAAGAACCGTTCTGCCTTCGAATTTGCCGGTCACGTGAACATTCTGGGATTCCCCCCGCGGAGTGAGATATGTAGAAACAGTAATGTGAAGTGACTAAAGAAAGCCAGAAAATGTATCGATATGTTTCATTCGCTCTATACTGTATATTCAAACTTAAAATATACGATTTCTGATTAAATAATTTATTTCAATGATGTTTAACAACGGCTTTGTTCCTAAATCTTTATTCTTATCTCGAACTATATTAAGCGGACTTATTTTCTTTTTCGTATCTGCGAAGCGGCCATTGAAAACATCGACGTATTTTTCCGTAAAAATATTTTACTTTTATTAAACTTAGATCAGATGATAGTGTGTGATCCGCGACGTTGTATCAACATCGAGTTGTCTGAGGTTGGACTGTGGTATCAGCCTGCGGGCTCGGCTGATACCACAGTCCAACCTCAGACAACTCGATGTTGATACAACGTCGCGGATCACACACTATCATGATAATCTCTATTTATTAGCTATAGTAAAATTTATTGTCCATTGGCATTGCAGGGATTATATAGAGACCCCAGTTTCCAACATAATAATCCAGCACGGCAGAAGAACACAGACGTGACATTTACACGGAACTTGCGTTATCAAGTTACCTCTGGATGGATCCTCTGTTCTACCTTGGCTTTGCTACTCACCGTCGACTCCTCCAAATTTGTCTGAATTCAAGAGAAAAACAAAATCAACTGCTCCGCCAATTCGGTGTTCTGATCATTTTACCTTCCACACAGAAGAGCGCACAGCAATTAAATTCCAAAGCATACAGACCGATAGCTAAGATTCATAGGGTCTCCCTTCCCTCAACCTATGCCGACGACAAATACATTTCCCTGGTGGTAACTCGAACATCTCCATGGGGCACTATTACCTTTGTGCCCTATTGGACCTTCATTTACTTGAGAAAATGGGCCGCCATGAATAAAAATACAAAAATGACAGACTAAATGGCCCGTCGTCGGTCATATATTAATTACAGAGGTTAAAATTATCCATATGGAGCCTCAAAATCACCTGAAATCGAGGGTCAAGAAGATGGGCATTTCCGTCATAATAGACCCCGTGTATACAGGGGATGATGATCACAACAACGATTATGGTATTTTTATTCATGGCGGCATATTTTCTCAAGTTAATGAAGATCCAATAGGGCGCAAAGATAATAATAATAAGTGCCCCATGGAGATGTTCGAGTTACCACCAGGGAAATGTATCGACGGCATAGCGTTGAGGGAAGGGAGACGCTATGAATCTTAGCTAACAAACCAACCCATTCGGATTGGAAGAAAAATAAAAACAATTGACAATTTCTCACAAAATGAAAGTTCATTGTTTCATGGAGAATCCCACTATAACATGTTTGACATGCAAGTATATATAGATAAATAAAAATACACAAATTGAAAAACTGAAAAGCAGTTAAGAAAATTACCGTATATATTGTATCTGCTATACAACAACTTTAGTAGACTCTGTCAGATCATATGATAATTATTTTGAGAAGTATTTTATAAACATCTTTTCAGTAATTGTCTAAGTCTAGAAATTTTGTGGAAATTGAGCCTACCTGACATGTGGATCAAGCCATATATGTGAGCCAATTGGCAACTGAATATGCCTGTGCAGCTTTATTTCAAATCAAATCAATCAAAATCAAATCAAATGTTTATTGCTCGACTTTGCATTTACAAAGTATGGCATTAACAAAACTATACGATAATACAAGGTCGTAGACAGGAGGGCGGGGCGGGGGGGGGGGGCCTTCAGCACCCCTAAATTTCGTCGGTCAGCAACAAAAAAACACACACACACAACAACAACAAACAAACAAACAAAAGAAAGAAATAAAGAAAGCGAAAGAAATAAAAGCGAACCACCTCGCTGGGGGAGGGGGAGGGAATTTGGCTTAATGTCACACTCAAGTTTGTTTCACTCATATGGTGACAATCAGTTTGGTTGGTGGAGGAAGCCGGAGTACCCGGAGAGAACCACCCCTCGCTGGGGGTCTAATAATAATGATGAGCCTGTGAAATGAAACATGCACTGTGGGGAGGATGACATAGCATAGAAGACGAACAACATTTTCTGTTACACTGTAAAAAACATGAATCTCGTAGACAGGACTTCCTTCAAAGTATTAAACACATTATAGATGTTAACGGTGACCCTGGGGAAGTCTTCAACACTTTAATGTCCTGCGAAAATTTAGATGTAACAAAAATCTTAGCAAAGTTTGTGCACTAGTGCTTTTGCCAAGATCAGTAAAATTTGACTAGCATAAAATTATCTGTGATATTCTATGGTGCCGTGCGATACCCAAAATGGGCTATACTCTGTGATATTAACTATTAAAGTTGGCACAATTGTGTTACAACAACCAGCATGTTTGTTAAATTGTCCTGTCCATGTACTTCTGTATTAACCTTGTTGTTAGTGTTGTCCATGTGAAGATCTTGTAACAAGTTTAACCATTTGTTTCAATATATCTTAATGTCTATGAATCTGTATGTTCAATTTTATTCATTCTATGTATGCGTTTTAGCCAAATGTTGGCACAAACTTCACGCAATAAATTATCTTATCTTATCTAGCATAGGAGAAAAGTTTGTTTTATCACGTATCTTTTGCAATTGCTGTTCAATACCGGGGAAGTAAACTTATCATAGCCATTGCGTACCAGTAGGCCTAAAATAAGATTGCAATCGATCGGTGAACAAAGCAACGAATTGATGATTTCGGGCTCAGATCTCATGCGACCATCTTATTAAAATGTGCAGATCACCCTACTGAATCAACAAGTATGATTATAGGTGAAAACCGCCGGTCACGTGTCAAATCACAGTCAATGGTAGGTTTTTCGGTGCTTTCGTTATCAAGCGTGGGCGAGTGTCTGACCAGACGACAGTGACCACAGCCGAAAATGAACGATTTTCAGCATATCGATGACAGGTATGGTTACTGGTGTCCAGTCATTTTTTGAAGGAGAGATATCGTACTATGTTGTCACCAAATGTAGGGTTATTACTATTTCAAGTTAACAAAAATTTTAAACATTTTTGCGGCGAGAGGTGTTTTTAGGTGTTGGTAGACAGTCCATGGTAGGTATTAGCATCGAATTATAGTGTGAGGAAATGAGCACAAAATGAACACGTGGGAACTTACTACCTGCCTCATGTATCACTGACTCATTCATCTCTCGATTCCTTCCACTTGTGTGTGTTTAAGAGGAATATGAACCATTAATAGTATATTCTCTGTCTGTCTGATATTACGACAGTCCATTGTATCACCATCGGACCGATCGACAGTCCATTGTAGGTCAACATGTACTTGTGAATGATGCACAGAGAGCATATCGTCCAAATGGACTGTCGCCAAGACAAATGGTAGCTACCATGGACTGTCGACATATCTGATATATAATCATATGTTGTCTCATTATAACATTGCAGCTGTTATGCGGCTTCAATGTGAAGTGATCCAACCTACAGTTCATGGTCGCATGACAAATGGACTGGTGCATTCACCTATAATCATACTCGTCGATTCAGTAGGGTGCAGATGGCGCTACTGACCCGTAAAATTTAACCGTGAGTAGCGCCATCTGTATATTTTAAGTAAATCTATAGGCCTATAATCATCATTTAGTCTTGGAATCTCGTCGATAAAGCTTGGGCGTTATCTACTTTCCAGCTTTTGCGAGCACTCTCCCGGACGTTTTAGTGTTTCGTAGCACACCGAAAGGTTTCTTGTGCGCGGTGATGACGGGAATCTTTAAGTGGAACCTGATTTTCAGTGATAAATAAACTTTGTAAATGTTTTATTTGAACCCGCATTTTCATCATAGTAGTATACAAAGAGCATTTGGAGGCCAGTTGACCTCAGAAATTTGCATATGACCTCTGTAACGTCACGCGACAGCCAATCAGAAGCGAGTATTGTGTCACCTGGGGTCATGTGTGGTGGTGGGTGGTGGGTGGTGGGTTTAAGATGGCGGCTGTGGTGGTGGGTGATGGGTGGTGGGTTTAAGATGGCGGCTGTGGTGGTGGGTGGTGGGTTTAAGATGGCGGATTGTAGAAAAATGTATAAAAGGAGGCGATTTTTAGGGGAGGGAGTATTCATTGCACTACCCTGCGGAGCACTCTGACTTACCTGACCTGACCAGCCTGCCTGCCTGCTTCACCTCTAGTCTGCTTCACCTCTAGCCAGCCAGCCAGCCAGCCTGCTTGCCTGTTTGTATGAGCTGTGGAGAACCTTTTACTTTTTTTCATTTTACCAGTGCAAATTCACCAGACTTTTACACCGTAGCAGTTGCTCATCAGCCTGAGCCTATAGTCATGGCGTCATCATCATTTTTAGTGAGGCTTGGAAAGTACCGTGTTCGTCTGATTGATGAGATGCAGCATGTGGGTGAATTATGTGATTTCCTTATGGAGGAAAACATACTTCTGAAACAGCGTGTGGAAGATATCATGGCTGAGAAAACCACTTCAGCACAAAACACAGCCCTCATCGATGGTGTACTGCGCTCTACCCCTATGCATTTCTAGCCTTCGTGGCGGGGTTGAAGATCACGGGAAATGAAGAACTAGCAGATCTACTTGAAGCCGACGTTATACAAGATGATGATATCTTAGTCATGGATACCACCGAAGAGCGTACAGTTAGCAAACGTACGCACCCAGCGTCTGGTGTACCTGCCAAACGCGCTGCACGACCCAAACGACCCCGACTAACACCTTTAGAAATACCTGAGTCAGTGCCTGAGCCTGTGAAAGAAGAAGAGGTGCAACTTCCTATGTCTGTGCAGGATATCAATAACATTATTCAGCAGGCCTACCAGGCAGCCCACAAGGACATTTGGGAGCTCTCAGCCTATTTAACTGTGAGTGTCAAAGACGAAGAAGTGCATTTTAACGCATCGGGCTTTAACGACAGACCCGGTAGGCATATTGCCATGAATTTAGACACCTGGCAAAAACTGGAGACCCTTGATTACGCCATCGATGCGGTTATTCGCGACCAGGGGAGTGACGAAGCGAAATTTTATGTGGGTGACGACATCTTTGTCAGCTGTGCCTATTTCAACGACCAGCTCCTGGTGCATATCCGTAAATGGAAAATGAGGTTAGATACGCAAGAGCGCGTTCCTTGTCCTCAGGGTGTCACCTTGAAATTAACGGCGTGGCGGAAGTTGCAGAGTGTCACAGCTTCAATTCGTCAAGCTCTGGCTTACCAGGTGTCTCACTATATTTATAAGAAGTACATCGACTCAGTCCTGGATCTGATCAGACCTCAAATTCGACACTTGCGTATCCAAGCATGTGCAGGCTGTAAAAATAACAGTCCGATAAACCAGCATACGTGTGTGGACACTAGTGTACCCTCATACGCACTGATCACTGAGGCACTACAGGCCGTGACCGAGGCGCAAATTGCCCTGAGAGTGGAAGCTGCCTGCCCTCCCAAAATTCCACGTGAAGAGATTACTACCTACATCTACGTGCACCAGGGGCGGAAAGACGATGATGAGTTCCAACAAGTCTTGTTGCAGAACTATTGAACAAGTGTTATGTTGAAAAACATTTACCGTATTCCTACA
>JAVTVY010028617.1:0-12224 GCA_036873755.1 Hanleya hanleyi
GGTCAATAGGACTTGCGCTTTTTATACTACTAAACTGTGAAGTAGATTACATCTTACATAGGCCTTAAGGCCGTGATATGCATATGAAGTATTCTGGGGCATGGTCAGTACTTTCCAATTTTTCCTTCGTCTACTACTCGCCGATTTATATTTTCAATGAATACAAGGTTGTCTTGAGAAATATATCTCAAAATATGATTAATTAATGATTTTCCATCATGACAAACGAAAAACCGGCTTCCAACAAATATGGCCGTGGGTATTCGAAGCTCGAAGTCAGAAAATTGCCAAACTTCAAAAATTCAAATCTCAGCAACCAGAACGTCTTATGGGCTCACAGTTATTCACAATATCGTAAAATATGTATGCTTGCTAACCAAGACAATATTCTTTATATATGTGTACTTCCTATTTCCCGCAGGAATTTATGGAATATCAATTCTTTCCGCAATAAACTTACAATTTACTGGCAATGGTAACGAAATTCTCCGTGTCAATTTGAGGTGGATATGAAAACGCACTGACTCACACGTGCACTGGCAACAATTCGCTACAGTGTAATGAAATGTGTTCATTTTTTAGGCGCCCGTGGTTTATTAATATGCACACACATATGTTTTTCTTATAGTTCATTGGCTGAACCGCGAGGCCGGGGAAAAAATATCAAACTAATTTCGCCTCGCGAGCAGCGTGTGCGGTGAACGCAAGCCAAACAGCTCAGCAGTTTTACCGGACAGGCCAATGAATGGCATGTTATTTTGACTCGATTCATACGCTCGACTCTTCAAAATGGACTTGAAGAAGACGTTATGCGGGAACTGAAATCAATTTCTTGAAACTTTTGCTCACCGTGTGCGCTGAAACAACAACAGAGCTGACAGGCAATTGAGGCCGTTAGCTCAGCTGATATCTCTCGTGTGCGCCGGATTTTATACCGAAGGAAATATCTGTGAATTTCGAAACAATGCGTGACAAGCCAAGAAACAGAAAACCGCTGGGATGTGGACACCAAACCAGGGAGCCTGTATGTGCGTTCATTTCATCCACGTAGTATACTGAACACCGGATTTACCGAAGGAAATATCTGTGAATTTCGAAAAAATATATATGGAAATGAGATTGGTGGTAATACGCATATTTTTTTAGCATACGAATGCATGGTGATGAAGGCTTCATGGTGTGTTATACCCACCTAGGAAAAAACAGCCCCAGATATGCATCAAACACCCGGGAGTATGGGATATAGGTATACATCTGGACTAAACTCTTTTATCAGGTAAGCTAGACTTTAGTACTATACTTGCGTTGAAATCCATGCAGACAACCTATTCAAATTTCAATGCATTGGCAACATAGCGTCGCACGAAATATACGCACCCCTGTTGACCAGGATTTTTTTATACTCCCACAACAACAGACAATTTGAAGACAATTTTCTAGCGGGGTGTTTTCTTGAACATAATTGCTGTAATATACTCTTCTTTTTGTGGACGCTAAATATAGGGGAGAAAATGGCAACATTGTGACCAAACCATAACAGTTGACAGCTGTAAAAATAGATACCGTGGCATAAATTAGTTGTGTGTCCCAACTAATCTATTGAGAACGTTTTGTTTGATTTTTTGAGAAATATATATTGTTGTGTTCTGAAACTTATGTCACTGGTAAAATGCAATTATTATAGTATTCATTCAAAATATTAGCAAACAACATTCTGTAGAACTATCTGTTTGAAACATTTTCTGTTTTGGGTGTCATTCTCTGGGTTAAATATTGGCGTCAGCCATTGTTGATTTGGACCAGTTCAATACTCGTAGGCATTCTTTTCCATTCATGGAATTTTTACAGTTCCACAGTGTCACAAAACAACAATAATGCCATGATGTCACAATAAGACGTTACAAAGACAATTTATCAATACTGACCACAGTAGCAACGTCATAGCGTTGACCCTGACGTCACAATAGAAAATGACAACCTCCCACTCCTATGCACATATGGGAACAGTCCCCCTCAGCCTTGGCGACGTCAAAATTTAACCCAGAGAATGACACCCAAAACAGAAAATGTTTCAAACAGATAGTTCTACTGAGTGCTGTTCGGTAATATTTTGACTGAATACTATAATATTTGCATTGTACTAGTGACGTAAGTTTCAGAACACAACAATATATATTTTTCCAAAAATCGGACAAAAGGTTCTCAATAGATTAGTTGGGACACACAATAGAGAGAGCATTTCAGTACACCTTAAAAAAATGAAACCTGGACGGGTATCCTTCATCTCGAGGGGACGCAAGTTCGATTCTTGCTTTCATTATGTGAGTATGTGTTGGACATGTGATCTTTAAATTTTATTATCATCAATACACCTAAACGGTATAGTTCAACCCCATCCCAGCCCATTAGATGTCCCTTCACCTCACCTTCAATTTGATACATCACTCGACCCCATTGGTCCATTAGGGGCTCTCCTAGCTCCAAAAAGGCTATTTTCATACCCTTTTGGCCGCCGCGCATGCGCAGAATCACCCTAATTCAACCCCACACCCAGCCCATCAAATGCCCCTTCACCTCACCTTCAATTTGATACCTCACTCGACCCCATTGGTCCATTAGGGGCGCTCCTAGCTCCAAAAAGGCTATTTTCACACCCTTTGGCCGCCGCGCATGCGCAGAATGCCGATAGTTCAACCCCACATCCAGCCCATTAGATGCTCCTTCACCTCACCTTCAATTTGATACTTCACTCGACCCCACTGGACCAGTAGTCAATCCCCTAGCTCCAACACGGCTATTTTCATACCCTTTGGCCGCCGCGCATGCGCAGAATCACCCTAATTCAACCCCACACCCAGTCCATCAGATGCCCCTTCATGAATGCTTCACATTGATACCTCACTCGACCCCACTGGACCAGTAGTCAATCTCCTAGCTCCAAAAAGGCTATTTTCATACCCTTCGGCCACCGCGCATGCGCACAATGCCGATAGTTCAATCCCACACCCAGCCCATTAGATGCCCCCTCACCTAAGCTTCACTTTGATACCTCACTCGACCCCATCGGACCAGTAGTCAATCCCCTAGCTCCAAAAAGGCTATTTTCATACCCTTCGGCCACCGCGCATGCGCACAATGCCGATATTTCAATCCCACACCCAGCCCATTAGATGCCCCCTCACCTAAGCTTCACTTTGATACCTCACTCGACCCCATCGGACCATTTTATCTAGGGACTACTTTTTCTCCGCGGAAGCTTTTTCCCGAGACCGAATCACCGCCAGACATGACTGCATCACCGCGGATGAATACATTCTTGCACTCACTCACACCATCCATACCTCCCACCACACGACACAAAAACTGGCCGCCATCTTGTACCCACCTCCCACCACACGACACAAAAACGGGCCGCCATCTTGTACCCACCTCCCACCACACGATTACACGACACAAAAACGGGCCGCCATCTTGTACCCACCTCCCACCACACGACACAAAAACTGACCGCCATCTTGTACCCACCTACACCACACACGACACAAAAACTGGCCGCCATCTTGTACCCACCTCCCACCACACACGACACAAAAACTGGCCGCCATCTTGTACCCACCTCCCACCACACACACACACGCATGCGCACACCACCCATTGTGACGTCACAAAAGGTTCTGCGCATGCGCAGTGAGGCGCTGTCGCGCGAATTTGCTCGCTGTATACTACTGAGGGCCTTGCATTGATCTTTTTCAATTTTCTGCCTTTCTCTAATTTTCAAGTTTTCACTTTCGCATTTTCTCTCTTTTCTTGTCATTCTCTTCAAGAAACTGCAACCATTTCCATACGAAAACGCTGGAAATTCATTTTCAAGAGACAAGAACAATTCAAACGATCACATAAAAACACTGGAAATTAGCGAAAACCTCGAAAATTGCGTGAAACATCAGAAATAGCAAAAAACACAGAAAATAATATCCACCGCGGTGTAATTTCCATCGCGGTGAAAATAATTTCCACCGCGGTGGTAATAATAGCCACTGCGGTGGTAATAATATCCACCGCGGTGAAAATAATTTCCACCGCGGTATTAGGGTATTTGGATAGTATTTCCAAGGCGGTGAATATTATTTTCACCTCGGTGGATATTATTTTCACCGCGGTGGAAATTATTTTCACCTCGGTGGATATTATTACCACCACCGCGGTGGATATTATTTTTTGTGTTTTTTGCTATTTCTGATGTTTCACGCAATTTTCGAGGTTTTCGCTAATTTCCAGTGTTTTCATGTGGTCGTTTGAATTGTTCTTGTTTCTTGAAAATGAATTTCCAGCGTTTCCTGAAAATGAATACAAAAGAATCTAAGAGGATGACAAGAAAAGAGAGAAAACGCGAAAAGTGAATTCTTGAAAATTAGAGAAAGGCGGAAAATTGGGAAGATCAATGCATGGCCCTAACAAGCCACCGTATAAAACAGCAAATAATTTCTTTCGTGCTCCATTTTTATTTGTAGTTAATAATTTATTTCAAATGGAAATATAACCTGGAAAATGTCATCAGAATGATCAGAATAAACCCGGCTACTGGGGTATAACGTCAAAACATATCGACCGATCAGCGGTCAACGACCATGGGGTGCAACAATCGCTTTCGGATGTAACGAGAATACCATTAGATTTTTTTATATGCTCGATAAACAGCCTGGCAAATAGTTCAATGCTGAATTTTGTGCTGACTCCTCTGTTAAAATATTGGTGAAGAGCGCCGTTCAAAGCCCAATTCAAGTAACGTAGCACACAAAATTAGCTCGTAATTGTTATATATCAATCCTAGTAAATTCCACGAAAATGTCATCTTTCTGAGAAATGATGCTGAGAAATAATGTCATCTTTCTGAGAAATGATGCTGAGAAATAATGTCATCTTTCTGACAAATGATGCTGAGAAATAATGTCATCTTTCTGAGAAATGATGCTGAGAAATAATGTCATCTTTCTGACAAATGATGCTGAGAAATCAGCAGCATTTGGACTGTTTGAAGCCGTGTTAATTTTGTTCGGCAAAGTACCCGTTCATGTGTAGCGCAACCACATTTTAAAGCTAGAGATCTAGAATGGATAACAATAAGTATAGTGATATGAGTTGTAATGAATTTTAATGAATTAAACTGGCCTACGCGATCAAACTGTTGTCAATAGGATTTGTGTTTTACCAGGCAGGTCCTTTAAACACTGGAGGTCAGTATATGTACACAGATTTTATTGAACAGAAATCGAAATATTGACGGCGAATGTGAGCGGAGTATTGTGAAAATGAATATGTTTATTGTCGGATGTGTTGAACCTGGGAGGAAAAGTGGGCAAACGATCAACGATCCCAAGGCTTTGTGAATGCTGACACAAAATCTAGCCTGTGATCTTTGTGCAGATCTGTTGCTGTGTTTCGTTTGCTCAACGTGATTTCGGACGTTTGTTCGCCGTCATCGCCACACAGCAGCATATTCTGAGTAGCCAGCGGTTGTTGACTCGAGTTCACGTTTGAGGAAGGCTTAAGTTCTGACAGAGCTTACTCCGTGATGGAGGCTGGTTTGTGGGGCAAGGCTTTCTGAACTGGGACCAGGTGAGATTATTGCTGCAGGTATATAGTACAAGCCGTCATCTATTTATTATTAGTTTAAGCCCGCGAGGACAAAATATAACGGGAAAGAGACCTATTCCCGACCTGATGGGCAAATTACGGGACTAATTATATATCATCAATGATTATCTTTCTTGGTTGTCGCTGCTTAGTTCCTAAAAGATGTTCAACCTGAGAACGGGGATCGGAAGAACGCGAGGACAACAGACATACTTGCCCTGGATAACATTTCAGTTGGACGTCGTCTTGACAACGCCTAAGAGAGAACTATGCCGGTAGGTTGGTCCGCAATTTTTCATTATTTTTCGCCGTGAAACTGTCCCGTAATTAAGAACATCTAACGGAGTAACTCTTAAAACGCAAATGTTATATTTAACATCTAGAGGGTTGAAGGAGTGAAAGCATTTAGAAAGTGCTGTTTCACCACTTTTAAGTGTTGGGACGCAACAACTTAAAATGTCGCATTGAACACTCAAAAGTGGTGAAACAGCACTTTCTAAATGCTTTCACTCCTTCAACCCTCTAGATGTTAAATCTAACATTTGCGTTTTGAGTATACTACGGAATAAACAAATCTACATTTAACGATTTCTTATTGCAATTTAGAGACTGCGTTATCTGTTCGAAAACTGGACAACATCTCTAAATCAGTTCGAAATCTGAGTTTCCATCAATTATCAATTCAAACGACATTTCGAAGAAAGTTCTCTCCATATAATTATTATTTGGTAGGCCTACGATACGGGAACTCGTTGTGGGCACTTATGTTGGTAATCCAGAGATATGAAAACAGCATGATATGGTACCGTGAAAGGCCTCTTTTATTGAAAGTTTGGGGGAAAGAAATTGTTATTACAAGCGAAACTCCCAGTCTGACCGACAGGGACCCGGCGGGGATACGAACGCTCAGCCTCTCACATACTAATTGAATCTCAGTAAACCGCAATGCGGTATTATGTTAGATTGTAACTTTGTTTTATTGTAATTAGGTGAGTAGAATAACAACTGCGATGCGTGATATGTTCAAGCAGATACCAAAGCGACTTGTAAAACTCGTGTCTTCTCGCAAGATTTCAGGAGGAATAGTCAGCCAATTGGCTGTCCTGTTACAAACGGGCGTCTACATCACAGCGGTCGTCAACGCAGGTCTAGCAGCGATCAACATTAAACGGACCGCCGCAGACGGAAGTCTGGCTGGGAGCTCCGGTCAAAGAGTGGTGAGAAATACAATGACTCAGTAAACGTATCAAAATTTTACAACAATGTAGGATCGACCTCTTAAATATCGTCTATAAAGTGTAGATGGTGCCACGAAATTACCCCCTCAGCCTCAACAACGAATATTCTACACTATTCTGTATGGTCCACCATTTATTGATTTCTCCTCTTGTAGAAATATTCAAGTCCTTATATCCCCCATGGATATACACTGATCTCTGATAATCCCGATTAATCTGTGAGTTAGATTATCGGCATAGCTTATATAATAACCAGTGCCGTGCCTTAACCATTGAAAACAAACAGTTCCCGGTCGCGTAGAATCATTCGCATGCTAGGAACATATACACACAGAATATCTGTAACCGATACCTTGGTAGGTGTTGTTAGTTGAACTGTTAGTTTTATTATACCCTTTTTTACAGCAACAAATCAATCTGGTGTAACAGTTTAGTTTGTATCATGGTTGATGAATAATTAATTGCATCTGTTGTTAAATCATTTCATTTAATTTTATTAGTTGACGTTGTACAGTTTCGTGGTAAATGTATCAGTCAATGAATATGATGGCGTATAACGAATTTGTATTACGTGTAATTTAACATTCGTTAAACTATACTCTCCTAATCCTAATGACAGTATTTGTATATTTTCCGACATCAGAACAGATCTGCTCCATGAACAGAATGGTGTGAGCTGGCACAAACAACATGTGCATCCATGACGTCGTTGTCAAAACGTACCCAATGTAAATCGACAAACAAGCAAGATAAATACGTATAATGTCTGAGATGTTTTATACTGTTGATCTGAACTGGAAGCAGCTATGACTTGTTCATCAAAGAACACTGAGGGGTACATCTGACTCGATATGCAAGTTTGTCATCTGTCTGTCTGTGCTGTGATTGTGTGCGGTCAGAAATGTGTCTCAGTTCATGATCTATGGAGTTTACCGATGCTCCATTCACAAGAAGCAAATTTATGAACAACCGAGATACCGCAGACGGATTATACTGAAACTGAAATTCGAAGAACATCTCACCAAATCCGACTAACGGATCGATGTTTCTGTGGGATTTACAGATTATGGAAGAAACTTGTTATCGTATGAACTCCGAGTCGTGAAATTCTGTGAATAAGACAGTACATGAACCATCGGAATCACGTGCCTTGGAAGTAGTATACAAAGGCTAAATTGAACAAATTGCTCCACACTGCGCATGCGTGTGACGTCATTAACCTGGGAAAAAGGGTATGTGCGCATGCGTGATGTGGAGCAACGTGGAGCAGAGGTCAGTGAGTGCAAGATGTGGGAGGTGGGTACAAGATGGCCGCCATGTGGGAGGTGGGTACAAGATGGCCGCCATGTGGGAGGTGGGTACAAGATGGCCGCGAGTGTCAGTGAGTGCAAGATGTGGGAGGTGGGTACAAGATGGCCGCCGTGGGTGGTGGGTGGAACGAAAAAAAAAGTTCCGGCAAAAAAAAAAAATGTATTCATCCGCGGTGATGCGGTTTGGCCGTGGTTTTGGCGGTAATTCGGTCTCGGGAAAAAGCTTCCGCGGAGAAAAAGTAGTCCCTAGATAAAATGGTCCGATTGGGTCGAGTGAGGTATCAAAGTGAAGCTTAGGTGAAGGGGCATCTAATGGGCTGGGTGTGGGGTTGAAATATCGGCATTCTGCGCATGCGCGGTGACCGAAGGGTATGAAAATAGCCTTTTTGGAGCTAGGGGAGCCCCTAGTGTACCGATGGGGTCGAGTGAGGTATCGATGTGAAGCATTCGTGAAGGGGCATCTGATGGGCTGGGTGTGGGGTTGAAATATCGGCATTCTGCGCATGCGCGGTTACCGAAGGGTATGGAAATAGCGGTTTTGGAGCTAGGGGAGTCCCTAATGGGCCAATGGAGTCGTAGGAGGTATCAAAGTGAAGGTGAGGAAAAGGGCTATCTGATGGACTGGGCGTGGGGTTGAAATATCGGCATTCTACCATTGTATACAGGTGCCTTATACCATTGTATACAGGTGCCTTATACCATTGTATACAGGTGCCTTATACCATTGTATACAGGTACCATTGTATACTGACCATTGTATACATGTGCCTTATACCATGGTATACAGGTGCCTTATACCATTGTATACAGGTGCCTTATACCATTGTATACAGCAGAAATTGTCTTTGTAACGTCTTATTGTGACATCATGGCATTATTGTTGTTTTGTGACACTGTGGAACTGTAAAAATTCCATGAATGGAAAAGAATGATAAAACCCATTAGTGCATAATATTGCTGAAATAATGCCAACAGAAAACTCAGAGTCAATTTAAATATTTATTTGTATTGAGCAAATTACAAGAATTTCGAAGAGAAAAGAGCCGAAATAATGTCTGTCTGTCCTGGAAATCAGCTGATCAGCAATAAATCGACATCTCCGTGACCTTCAAGGAGATTTTGACATTAGGTTTTACCCGCTTTTATCACAAATCATTATAAAGAAATTGTCACACCCGGTGAACTCCTGAAACCCACATCCTACCCTGCTAGTCTGGTGATAATAAAATTTAAAGATCACATGTCCAACACATACTCACATAATGAAAGCAAGAATCGAACTTGCGCACCCCTCGAGATGAAGGATACCGTCCATGTTTCATTTTTTGAGGTGTACTGAAATGCTCTCTTTAATTTATGCCCCGGTATCTATTTTCACATCTAGGTTGAAGATTTATATCGACACTGCTACACACTTTTCGACATGTGTTTTCACTTTCGATGAAAGCACAAAACAGTCTAAAAAATTCACCTACGCTAATATTTTCTGGTGTTTTGTAGAATATAGATTCGCGTTCATTTCTATTTCGTCAAGAAAAAATGTTTTGTAGAATATAGATTCGCGTTCATTTCTATTTCGTCAAGAAAAAATTTTCATCTCGAAAATTGGCAGATCATGAGATTGAAATGTTCTCTCTCTCTCTCTCTCTCTCTCTCTCTCTCTCTCTCTCTCTCTCATTTTATGACATGCAAGTATAGTACTAAAGTGTAGCTTACCTGATAAAAGAAGTTTAGTCCAGATGTATACCTATATCCCATACTCCCGGACGTTTGATGCATATCTGGGGGGCTGTTTTTTTCCTAGGTGGGATATAACACACCATGCATTTGTATGCTAATCGAAATTCAGATATTTCCATCGGTAAATCCGGTGTCCAGTATACCACGTGGATGAAATTCAATTCAATTCAATGTATTGTACAAAACACCTTTACGCACTAAACTATGAAGCTAATGATTTTGGTCAGCGGCACATAGATGTTCCCTGGTTTGGTGTTCACATCCCAGCGGTTTTCTGTTTCTTGGCTTGTCACGCATTTTTTCGAAATTCACAGATATTTCCATCGAAATATCAGCTGAGCTAACGGCCTCAATTGCCTGTTAGCTCTCTTGTTGCTCACGGTGAGCAAACGTTTCAAGAAATTGATTTCAGTTCCCGCATAACGTCTTCTTCAAGTCCATTTTGAATAGTCGAGCGTATGAATCGAGTCAAAATAACATGCAATTCATTTGCCTGTCCGGTAAAACTGGTGAGTTGTTGGCTTGCGTTCGCCGCACACACACACTGAGGATTTGGCCTCGCGAGACGAAAATAGTTTAATATTTTTTTCTCCCGCCTCGCGGTTCAGCCAATGAACTATTAGAAAAGCATATGTGTTTGCATATTAATAAAACCACGGGCGCCTAAAAAATGAACACATTTCATTACACTGTAGCGAATTGTTGCCATTGCACGTGTCAGTCAGTACGTTTTCATATCCACCTCAAATTGACACGGAGAATTTCATTGCCAGTAAAATTGTAAGTTCATTGCGGAAAGAATTGATATTGCATAAATTCCTGCGGGAAATAGCAAGTACACATATATAAAGAATATTGTCTTCACGTAAAAGTTTGTACATTTCAAAAAAAATTTTTCAAAACAAAACAAAAAAATGTGAAGTAAAACCCGTCCTTCGGATGGGAAATCTTCATACGTCAAGTCAACAAAATTTTATTTTTCAGGTAGTGGGTCGAGTGAGGTATCATATTGAAGCTGACGTGAAATGCTTCACAATGATACCTCACTCGACCCGATTGGACCATTAGGGACGCCTCTAACCTCAAAAAAAGATTATTTTGAAGATAATTATCAACATCCGGTGAATGAAGATTTTTTATTTTAGAGGTAGTGGGTCGAGTGAGGTATCAAATTGAAGCTGACGTGAAATGCTTCACAATGATACCTCACTCGACCCGATTGCACCACTAGGGGCTGCCCTAACTCCAATAAAGGCTATTTTGAATTTTCTGCGCATGCGCGAAGTCCAAAGGCTATGAAAATAGCCTTTTTGGGGTTAGAGGCGTCCCTAATGGGCCAATCGGGTCGAGTGAGGTATTAAATTGAAGGTGACGTGAAGGAGCATCTGATAGACTGGGTGTGGGCTTGAATTAGGGTAATTCTGCGCATGCGCGAAGATGATATCAAAAATATGAATCTTCAAAAATAGCCTTTTTGGGGTTAGAGGCGTCCCTAATGGACCAATCGGGTCGAGTGAGGTATCAAATTGAAGGTGACGTGAAGGAGCATCTGATGGACTGGTGTGGGTTGAACTAACAGCATTCTGCGCATGCGCAATCTTCAAAATATCCTTTTTTGGGTTAGAGGCGCCCCTAGTGGTCCAATGGAGACGAGTGAGGTATCAATGTGAAGCAAATCGAGTGAGGTCTTATTTTGAAGCTCTCGTGGAGGAGCACTTGACTACACTAATGGTTCGTCCGTGTTCAATAGTCTGCGCATGCGCAGTCTGGCCGTAGTAGCGAAGGGGGACATTTTGGGTGCTATGTAGGGGTGTGTTTGGGTTAGAGATGAGCTAATCACGGTTCGAATGGGTCGTGTGAGGTGTCAAAGTGAAGCTTGTGTGGGGTAGAGTCAGAATGGTGTGTTTTTGAATGCAAGTCGCGTCAATCTGCGCATGCGCAGTTGGTTGTATTAAGTAAAGTGGCCATTTTCGGGTAGTACATGAAGGTATTTGAGATCGACATGGGCTATTCACGGTTCGAATGCGTCCTGGAAGGTGTCATCTTGTAGTTCTCGGGGTGTACATTCCGATTTTGAGGGATGTTCGCGTCATCGGTGACGTCATCGGTACGAGTAGTAGCGAAAGTGGACATTTTCGGGTAGTACATGAAGGTATTTGGGGTCGACATGGGCTATTCACGGTTCGAATGCGTCCTGGAAGGTGTCATCTTGTAGTTCTCGGCGTGTACATTCCGATTTGAGGGATGTCCGCGTCATCTGTGACGTCATTGATGACGTCATCGGTACCAGTAGTAGCGAAAG